>APFE030847961.1:0-13456 GCA_000404065.3 Pinus taeda | reverse complement strand
AAAAATGTTATAAAATTAAATTCAAATAAAATATTTATAAAATACTTTGATTGTGAAATGAGAGATGGTTTTCTGATATGTTGTATTGATGGGCCATGGTATTGGCCCATGGTATTGTAACAAAGTCTATTTATAATTTAATAATATATATGGAAAACAAAAAAACAAAATTACAATGTAATAAATTGAATTTTAATATTTTTATTAATTTTACCCTTTTATAGACACTACAACATCTTTATATTACTTTTAACCGACATGTAATAAATATTATAAATTGGACATATTACTATAAATTTAACATATTAAGACCACATGTAAACATGTTGACAAACTTTCTTACATTACACCTACACATCACCCATATACTGAGCCTCTGGACCCAACACTAAATTATTGGTATAAAATTTAATAATAATAATAATTAAATATAAATATATTTAAGTATTGAGGGGTTTTGGTAGTGCATTATATTAGACACTCATTGCATTGGCACCTACACATCACCCATATAGTGAGCCTCTCAACGCAATGAATTATTGGTATAAAATTTAATAATAATAATAATAATTAAATATAAATATATTTAAGTATTGAGGGGCTTTGACAGTGCATTATATTAGATGCTCATTGCATCCGATGATGCTCATAGCGGTGCAGAAGTGGGACTGAAACTAGCGAAATGAATCACATAGTATCAAGCATCATGTCCGATGCTTGCACCTGGTAACCAAGACTTCCTAGGAGGTTACCCACCCTAGATTGCCTTTGGCTCAAGCGTGCTTAATTGTGAAGTTTTCCCCACAATCAAGCTCACTTAACTTGATACCCCATTTGAAAAACATTAGCAAGTATTTTGCCTCATGAACTGTTCAAGTAGATCTCC
This sequence comes from Pinus taeda, assembly GCA_000404065.3. Classification (NCBI taxonomy): domain Eukaryota; kingdom Viridiplantae; phylum Streptophyta; class Pinopsida; order Pinales; family Pinaceae; genus Pinus; species Pinus taeda. Next base: position 12,570 of record APFE030847961.1, on the reverse strand, counting down.
CTTCACTTTTTTTGTATTTAAGTATTGGGAGGTTTTCAAAGTGCATTATATTAGATATCATTTTTTGGGATTCAACTACTTTAAGTAAGTTGTTCATCTATGACAATTTCCATGAGAGGTAGTCGTAACTGACTAATTTCTCATGATTTTTGAATAGTCCACTTGGCACTCATTGCATCGGGCGATGCTAACAGGGGTGAAGAAGTGGGATTGAAACTAGTGAAATGAATCACATAGCGTCAATTATCACTTCCGGGGCTTGCACCCGGTAACTAGGACTTCCCAGGAGGCCACCCATCCCAGATCACCTCTGGTTCAAATGCACTTAACTGTGGAGTTTCCCCACAATCAAGCCCACTTAGCTTCCTACCCCATTTGCAAAACCTTAGCAAGTATTGTGTCTCATGAACCATTCAAGTAGAGTCCCCTTCACTCTTTTTGCATTTAAGTGTTGAGGGGCTTTCATAGTGCATTATATTAGATATCATTTTTTGGGATTCAACTACGTCAAGTAAGATTCATCCATGACCATTTCCATGAGAGGTAGTCGTAACATATGTACTATAAAAACCAATAATTGATTATTATTAATAATAAATCAGCAGTGTATTAATAATATAAAAATATTAAATAATTAATAATAGTGAATATACATTTTATAGTTAATATAATAGTACAATAAATTATTAAATATGGTAATAATGAATTATTATAAGTAATAAATGTATTATATAAGTATATGTATTAATATAATTAATAACTCTTCAGTCAGCTTTACAAGGCCCCTCACGAAGCCTCTCTGTTGATATTATCAAGGATGGCTAGTCTCTTCCCTCGCTTTTTTGATCATGATGTAGTCAAGGATGTTATGAAACCAGCTCACAAAAATATAGAAAAGATAGATCAACGCCTTATAATTTAGCCTCTTCAATGGGCAACCTCCTTTACATTACGTAAATGAACAATTCTTGGATGATACAAATGAAAAGACCTCCTTTTCTATATATAGGAGTCTAAGGGATCATTATATAATTAGAGTCTACATAACAATAATAATGTAAGGGCACAATAATAACAATAGTGGGCTTCTATGGGGCACAATAGTAACAATATGGGCACTACATGGGTACATCAATATAATAAGGGGGTTGTACTAATAACAATAAGGGGTTACACTAGTAGTATAAGGGCCTAACAAAGGATCTCAACAAGCCTGTTTCTATGGGGGAATTAGAGGGCACATTAAAATGGTTTAAAAAGGATAAGAGCCTTGGGCCAGATGGTTGGTTGGCTGAATTCTACTTTTCATTTTTCGAATTAATTGGGAAAGATATGTTACATGTTATTTAGGACTGTCAAATTAGTGGTCAAATGTATGATGCATTCAGCTCGACTTTCATTACTCTTATACCTAAAACTGACTCCCCTCATACTTTCAATGACTTCCGATCCATCTCCCTTTGTAACTGCATTTAAAATATTATTGCCAAGATCATTGTTAATCGCCTTAAACCTATGATATCTGCTCATATTTCACCTGAACAGTTTTTCCTTCTAAATCATAGTGAAATCCATGATGCTATTGGCACTACACATGATGTCCTACACTCCATCAAGATTAATAGACTCAAGGGAATGATCCTCAAGATTGACTCATCTAAGGCTTTTTATCGCACCAATTGGTTATATCTGAGAATGCTCCTTACTCATTTTGGATTCCCCCTCGACTTCATCAATTGGATTATGTGCTGCATTACCAAGGTCTCATACAATGTTCTTATAAATGGATCAGCCTCCCCTTTCTTCCATGCTGAGTGTGGCCTTCGACAGGGATGTCCCCTATCCACCCTACTATTTCTTCTTTTCATGGAAGGTTTGAGATGACTCATCTGAAGAATGAAGGCTTGGTCATCTGCAAGGAATTAAGATCACCAATAACGACATTGTTACATATCTCCTTTTTTTTGAAGATGTTTTAATATTTCTTAATGGGGATATTGGTGATACTTTAGCATTTTTTACTATATTGCAATTATTTAGTCAAGCCACTAGTATGGAGTGTAATCATAGGAAATATACTATCTCATATGTTGGATACTCACCACATAAGATTCATTATGCTCACCAGGGATTTCCTTATGTAATTCTGCCCTTTGATGAAGGGCTCAAGTATATTGGGTTTCGGCTCAAACCCTTCCATTATAAAATTGTTGATTGGACCTGGATTGTGGCCAAGATTGAAAGGAGGTTGAATATTTGGCATCACAGATATATTTCCAGGGCAGGTCGTCTTTTTCTAATCAAATATGTATTGGAAGCCACTCCAGTGTATTGGATGTCCATGGCATGGATACCTAAGGGTATTTTGACGAAAGTACAACATATGTGTTGCAAATTTCTATGGAAAGGGAAATAGGATGACCACATCTGTGCGTGGGTCAGATGGGATATGATTTATTTACCCAAGAAATGGGGAGGTTGGGTACTGAAGAAAATTGACTCCTTCTCTAAAGCGCTTGCTTCCAAGATGGGTTGGAAAGTCCTCACTGCAAAAAGTTTATGGACAGAGGTGGTTTATCATAAATATATTTGGCCCTTTCACATCCTTGATTGGGTTAGAATCCCTTCTTGGAATTAGTCAAATATCTCATCCATTTGGTGAGCTGTTTTAAATTCCATAACTTTCATCTGCAATGGAATGGCATGGAGAATAAGATCTAGATCATCAGTTCACATTTGTATGGATCCATGGTCTGACTGTGGTAATTTATATAGGCTTCCTCCTTATCTCATACTTTTTTTTATCTAATGTTGGTATATCATATCTAGGTCAAATAGTAGATTGAGAGAACACTAACATTTTTTCACAAGCTTGGAAATATGCTTTACAATTAGACATTCTTGACATATGGCATCGAAACTGGCTCAACTACGTTAATGTTCTTGTTGAATCTCATGTAACAATTATTGATGGGGAGGATGAACTCATATGGGTTCATGCCAAGCATGGAAAATATACTCCAAAGGATGGGTATACTATAATTTATGTTGCTCATAAGCCCCTGTTATTGACAGGTGGTGGAGTGCATTGTGGAAGATGAAGGTCTCGCCACGTACTAGACTTTTCATGTGGACTATCCTCCGATATAAAGACCCTATAGGGGAAAACTTAAAGAGGTGTTCTTTTCCTCAAGCATCTGAGTCAATTGATCACATTTTCCTTCACTATCCCTCCATTATAACTTTCTAGACCTAGGTTCTCGCTTCACTCTCAATGACCTTAAGATGGTAGGGGGAAACCATCCTTGAGGCCTAGGAATCGTGGTGGACATCTGCTCAACCTTCTAAAATTAGGAACCTCCCTCTTCTGGTTTACAGGTCTATTTAGTTGCTTAGGAACAAATCTATTTTTAAGGGTATTGAACCTCTCTGGTCATAGGCATCTGCTCATATTATATCTTTATACACCAGCATCCCAGATGATGACCAACCTATATCTCAGAGAACTATTATCCCTGAAGTCATTAACATGAGCCTTCCATAGGCTTATTTTGATGGGTTTGCCCAGGAGAATGGTTATGGTGGAGGTTTCCTTTTAAATCTATATGATAATCATTTTTTTAAATTTAGATGGGTTTGGGCATCGGAGCAAACAATTTTGCAGAGCTGATCACCCTCAGACATGTTTTATACTTTTCATTAGACAAGGAGTGTAGGCATATACAAATTTTTGGTGACTCTAATATCATCATTAACTGGTTCAACAACATATATATATCTCATGTGCACACACTTAGGAATATGTTGGCTAATGTTTTACTTTTGAAATCACATTTTGATTCCATCTGTTGTCATCACATCTACATGGAACACAATCAGGTTTTCGATCGATTATCCAAGGAGGCCTCGATCCAGCCCAGGGGTCTATGGCTAATTTAGGAGTAGAGGGGATTGGAATTCTATCAGTTCTTCCATCGTCCATAGATTGATAAGAGGATTTAGGGGTCAAACCAACCCTGATTTCATGGTTTTTTGATCCATAGATAGACTTTTTCTTCTAGTACAGTTTTTAATGTACATATCTATATCTAACTTGTAATTATGTAATTATTACCATACTTCCCTATGATTTTTTTCTATAAGAACATCTAAAGGTGGAATGCCACACTTTACTGCATATGCTTCTTAAAGCATCTACAATATGTAATTTCCAACTTATTAATGAAAATTACGATTTTCCCTTAGGAAAAAATATATTAATATAATTAATATGTATTAAATAATTAATTAGTAATAGTATATTATTATAATTAATATATATTAATTTATTAAATAATAATTAATTTTAATAGTATATTAATTAATTACTAATTAGTATAATTTCCCGATGGGGTGTTAATCTGTACAAAATTGGGGTTTTGGAGGTTGTTTCGCCACCCAAACATGATGTGCATTAATGTAGGGGAGATGTGGCTAGCCTCTGCATGTTCTTGCATGTAGATCCCCGGTTGGCACTAGCCATTAAATACCTATCATATGAAGCATCTGGAGGTTGAGGTTTATGGTTTGAGTGGAGGGGAGGGTTGTTGCCTAACCTCTTGATGCTTGTGTTCTACTCCAGTTGTTATAATTGAGATTTTTTTGTTTGGGATTGGGGTTGTAATTGAGTTTGAGAGACGAGAGGTTTTTGGCCAACGAGGGTGTTGGTAGCAACAACAGTACTAGCTTGAGGATGTAATTGAGTTTGAGAGGTGAGAGCTTTATGGCCCATGAGGGTGTTGGTGGCAGTAGCAGAATAACATTAGCATTTTGGCTTGTGTTTGGATGCTTCTAACCTAGGAATACGATGGCTTGGTAAGGCCACCTTTTGCTTCTTGTAATGCAGAAATTCAAGTCGATTTATTTCTTCATCTAGATAGTTCACTTAATTATGGTTGTGTTTGGGTTTAGTGTGCTAGGGTAAGTGTTTTTGTGTGACATGTGCCAGTCTCAGTCCTTGGGTTGTGGTTTGGGAGGATTGGTATTCTGCATGCATCCTTTAATCCTTGGTTTCTTTGAACTGTTAATGTCTAGGAAGAGGGATATTTTTTGGGTTTATGAATTTCATTGTCATTGCGTGAATTATGAAGTAAGGCTTGAAGGGTTTTTTGGGGATTGGTTCTCATGAAAGTCTAAAATTCGTAGACTTTTAGCGTCACTTGTTTTTTATGTGCTTGTGCAATTTTTTAATGGTGTAGGGGAATAGGTCCTATGTAGAGCCTATCATGACCTTTGTTCATCATGTAAGCACTTCTTTTGAGTTTAGGGTCTATGTCTTGAGTTTTGGGGATGATTTAGTGAGTTGGAAACATGGTTTTGCAGTGCGTGGGTTTGATTTTTTCTCTTGTTTCTTTGTAGGAAGAGGTACTTATAGTGGGTGCTCCAAATGCGCCCCCCTAAGCTCATTCATGCCAACAAGGTAGTGAATTCACTATAGGAGGACAAGGGTGAGGGTGGGCAGAGGTTGATATGGGCATAGAGGAATAAACTCTTCGCTCACAACTCAGTTGCCACTTACTTCAATGTTGTTACACTACATACAAGGAAGTAAATTTATAAATTAGAGACTCAAGCGGGAGTTGAGAGACAATCCCATTTTGACTCATAAATCACGGAGGACATATTTTTTTAGGTTCTTGAACCTAGGCACACCAGCGGAAGGAAGAAGCAATATTTAAATTTTGTGTCTTTGTCCTGAAAGACAAGTAGGTGAAATAGTATAATGGCTTTGCCACTCTGGAAGGCATTAAAAGGATGCTTAGAAACCAATACTCCTTCCTGGAGAGGATTGACTCTTGCCTGGATCATGTGGAGAGTCATATCTCTTGTGATTTTGATAGCTAGGATCCAATAGATCCACCAGATTCGAGTGTGAGGGTACCAATGACGACCTCGTCTTCAAAAAATGATTAGTGTTCTAGCTGGACGGCCTTGCAGTCTCACGCCTCATGTTTCTTGCTTCTACCTAGTTAGCATGGCTTTTGTTTATCATGATGTATTTATTTTGTGTGTTGTATTAAGTGTTGGTTATGGTGTTTCTGCTGTGTATGGAAGCTTTTGCATCTAGTATCTTTGGGAAAAACCAAGTCCTAGTAATGATATGGGTATTGTTATGAGGAGGAACTAAATTCTCAGGGAGCAATCTACAAAAAATATGTAACCTTGATTTAAGGAAATAAGCTTAATTCTGAGTATTATAATATTTTATTTATGTTTCACATTGAACATTTTATTATTATTAATATTTTTTAAATAATAAATATCAATTTTACATTAAGAATTAAATGCATTATTCAAGCTTCTGTGGTAGGAGTTTTTTATTAGAAAAGGAAAATCCACAAATGTAGAATTTTCTGTCAACATTTATGAGCCACTAACCGGTTCCATTGTCAAGACTTTGAGTGGTATGAAGAGCAGAGAATGAATATATAATAGAAATATACGGTACTATAAAAGTAGACTAAAGGATGGAGCATATAATAATATGTAAAGGGGTAATATGTAATAATTTGTTTTTTTTAGGGTTAATGGGTTAATAAAATTAATGTAAGGCGTTTTTAGAATGAGAAAGGATATTAATAATAATAATAATTTTTATAGTAAATTAATATTCATTTATAATTTTATAAATGTTAATAGGAAATCAATTTATTTTTGTGATAGGATATTAGAGATTATTAATACTAAGGGATATTCATATTAAGGGATCAAGAGGAACTATTAATTATTATAATGATATGATGGAAAGCATATGTAAAATTAATCATATGGATAATATAAAGTTAGCATGAATTTTTTTAGATAAGGAAGAAAAGGAGGGATAACAAGAAGGAAGTCAAGTGGGTGAGAAGGGTGGAAAGAGAGGAAAATGTGAAGAATGGGAAAGGGAAAACAAGTGTTAATAGAGATTTTTGTAAAGAAGGGGAGCCAATTGTTATTATATTCAAGGCCACTAACTTTGTTAATATTTTTAGGATGTTTCTTAATTTCAATAGCTTCTCTCTTACCTAATATCTTGGTGTCTTCTAGGCAAATGTGGTGTTTAGAATGTTTTGCATGTTCAGCTAATGCATAATTTCTTGTTTTTTCATGTTTAATATCTGCACTTAATACCCATTAAAGTCCTCTGATACTTGATTCAACCTATGTACTCATTTTTTCCCTCTAATGATCTAATAATATTGAAATATCCTTCCACCACCCAAAGGGAATTCCCTATTATTTGTTTCATGTCTTGTAGTTGCTGCAAGAAGGCCTTCTTATCCCTAACACTAGAAGGGCCATAGACTACTGATAGGAAGACTATTTCTTTCATCCCCACATACCTAAAGCTACCTGTGAGAGTTTGATCGGTAGCCCACCAATCTTGAAAAACAACTTCTTTTGGATTTCACCAAATAGCTAGACGACCCGCACTACCTCTCACATCAAGTGACATCAACTTGCAGCCTTTCCAACTAGTGCATGCAATTTGAATTAGTTTTTCTCCTATTAATTTAGTTTCTTGAAAATGACAATAGCTGGATTTTCTTTTCTATTATGATCACTAATATGACGTTGTTTCCCCCTATTATTCATCCCTCGTATGTTCCATGTAATTATCTTCATGATTAAAGGCTACGTAAAGATGATGGAATATCCATCTTAGTAGTTCCTTGATCCTGACTTACTTGGGTTTCTCTACTATTCTGCCTCGCTTCCTTCTTCCGTTTGTTGGATTTCTTGTTTCATTCTTTGGATAGGTCTTTAAGGAGAATTTAGTTCCCCTTCTCCTTAAAGGCTTGAAAAGTCTGAGCAATTTGTTCACTTGTTAAGTTGTGTTGTTTTGTTTTCCACCAAATATAAGCATTTGCGTAGAGCTCTCTATGTATTTACTCAAGTCTCCCAGGTCTTGTTGAGACCAATCATTCACAATGGTAACTAGAAAATTTTCCCTTTTGAGAGATCCAACAAATTTTGATGCAACAAGGGAGCCACCTTCTCAAAACCTGGCAATGGATAAAAATCAAAAAATTATTTTGTATTATCTTCTTCCTCTAATTTTACTTTTAGCGGACTTTTGCCTTGGGATGGTTCAGTGGACACTGCTTCCATTTGAATATCCTCTCTTTTTGGCAGATCCTCCTCCATGTCCTCTAGTGTCGAAAAAGGGTCTTCTCCTCTAATGTCTTTGAGTTTGGTGTATTGTGGTTCTTGTTGTTGCTTCTCCAGGCTGGTACCTTGGTGAAGACATTGTTGGCAATCTGACTTCCTATATCTTGTTCCTTTCTTCTCACTGGTCATTCTCTTATCAGGTGACTGTGTTCATTACAAAGTCGACATCTGAAGGGGACATGTTCATAATCTAAGTGTTGTTTCCATACCTCTCCTTGTTAATCTAGCTCAATAGTGTGGAAATGTATGAGAGATATTCATGTACACACACAATTTGGCATATGGCAAATCCCCCCCCCCTTTTAGTGATGTCTGAGAGTTTCATAAAACACCTTAGCGCTTGTCTGATTCCTTCGAGATTTTTTGGTATCCAAAAGTTTACTAAAAGTGAATATAATCTTACCCATGCCTGCGCTTTTGTGAACTCCTCCTTATTAGGGTTGAAACAGGCTTCCAATGTTTGAAGTAGAGACCCGCATTACTAAGAAAATATAGCCTACCCTCGAAGAGTCGAGCTTTATGCTCTAGGTTGGAAAAAATGACTGTGAAGAAGCCTTTCGGCCCTAGTATCAAATCCACTTCGCCTGTGTGATGAAAATTGTGTTGTATCCAACATTCCAATTCCTTTTGAGTACGCCAGATCCCTATAAACTTACAGACAAAAGCATGATCTCTCATGCGTTTCCTATGGTCATCTAACACTTTCAAAGGGATGATAAATCTAGGGTTTTGAAGGGCCTGAGGCATAAATTGACCCCTTAAACCCCTTTGCAAGCTTATCCACCAGAATAAGCATCTGCAACGATTTTGAGTATCCTTTCTTTGAATCTGATTTTCCTCAACAAATAAAATACCTACTAGCAAGAACATTCAGGAAGGAAGGGTGACCAGCTCGTACCCTTGAATTCATGTTCCTGGAATTTCCAACCTGCAATTGTTGTATATATTTAAAATCAAACATAGAATTGTATAAAGAAAGTATATTACCTTTCAAACTGGCTGTGAATGGGTTAGTGATGCAAAAGCCTTGTGCTTCATCTCAAACCCTCGCTCCACCAACCTTGTTCTTCATCCACTTTGCCTACTCGAAATATCATTCTCCATCAAAGTTCAGTTCATCACATGGAAACAAAAAACTCAATACCTTTTAAAATCACACATCACCTTCATATCAGTCTAAAATATGACTCTATAAACAATGAAAAAAAATGTAAAATACAACTCGAAACAATGAAAGTGATAATAAAGAGGTTATAGGTCGTCACAAAATGTAACCTTCTTCATCACGTTATGACCGTTACTAATTCAATTCCTCTTTACATTAAATCACTCCCACTCAATGGTATTCATTTCTTAAGGACCATCATCATTTAATGGCTAATTGTCCTTGGGAAACTTAACATAAAAAAGTCTAGCCTAACTAGAGTATTTTTTTGCCCTGAAAATCATGGAAATTCTAGCAATATTTTGATAAAATCCAGCAGAGCTTTTTGTAAATCCAGCATACAGCTACCAAACTTCAAAATTTTTGGTGCCCCAAAGGTTTTTGATGGTGCTGAATCCATTTCCACCATCAAAAACATGATTCAAACATTACTACTGCAAGATTTCTTGAAACTTTTTTTCCCATATTTTGACCGCTTTTAACTATTCAGCTAATTTCTCTGCCTTAATAAACAATGCATAAAAAACCATAGTCTCCCACCTATTAGACAACATTCCCATCATTATTATATTTTCTATTCAAATGATAGACTTCGAAAAAGTATAATTCTAGAAGAATCTAGAGCAAAGCACCTCGCTATATTTGACAATTTTGTTCTTCTAATTCTATATGCAGGCCTTCCTGTGGTGTCGTCACCCGTGAATAAGTGGTCCTTCGCAAAGGTGTTTACTCAACTATCTAATTCCTCTCGCTCACTAACTCTGTCGAAGTTGGTGGGCTTCACCAAATTTGGCCTACACTAGATATTTAGTATTGTTTATGAATACCAGAGACATAGACATAGAAAGTATTTTATATATAGAAAGGATTCGTCTGTTCTAAAATAATTCTATTTTCTAATATAAGTGACATTGCAAAGCTAAGCAAATAGAATACCATTACTATGGAAAAACTAAGAGAGGAGCTTACACAAAAATGCTGCTGTGATGAGTTAGAAATAGGCGGGGATAACGTATAATTTGGTTGATGACGTTGTGTCTGCATCATCAATATTCCAATCATTATCAATGAACTTTTTTCGCAAATAAATATTATAAAAGGTAAGGTTTAAGTTTTTTTTATTTAATAGAAGACTCCCAAATATATATAACATTCTTATTATTACTAATCAATACATATTTCTTTCGCAAATAAATAATAAATATTATAAAAGGTAAGGTTTAGTTTTCTGTATTTAATAGAAGATTCCCAAATATAAGATTCCCAAATATATAGAACATTTTTTTTTATTTTTCAGTATGAAAAAGCTGAATATATTAATTTTATAAAACTGTTACAGGGTAGTATGATAATGGTAAATATAAGCAACATTGCCTCTGCCATATAACATATGGAAAAACATGACTGTATATAGCAAAAATACATATAACTTGGCAACATGACTTGCATATATAAATAAACATATAATTTGGCAGAAAAGGAAATTAAAACCAAAGTCCGAGAGATGAATCTAACAGGGATACCTGAGCATTGGAATAAAAGATAAGAAGTCGGGTACATGATACATACCAGGACATTTAAGTATCTCCTATATATTCCGCATTGAGAAATGTTGAATTTGGTGGGTGACGGACCCCACTGTGATGGTCAAGTTTCATATTCCGCATTGTGAATGCAGCCCCTCTTGGATAGTTCATCAACGCTTGTATTCTGGGAGCGTCTGACATGGTCGAGGGATACCTGAGCATTGGAATAAAAGATAAGAAGTCGGGTACATGATACATACCAGGACATTTAAGTATCTCCTATATATTCCGCATTGAGAAATGTTGAATTTGGTGGGTGACGGACCCCACTGTGATGGTCAAGTTTCATATTCCGCATTGTGAATGCAGCCCCTCTTGGATAGTTCATCAACGCTTGTATTCTGGGAGCGTCTGACATGGTCGATGGAGTAGTGCTTTGTAGATTTCCAGATAGAGGATATTCTATACATCCATCTAGCAAGATTGGCATTGTTTATGGAGTGTTTATCGGTAACATGATCTATAATGATTTTTGAGTCGCCTTTGAATCGCCATAAATCCGGAGAGTACCGATATTAAAAAAAAAACAGAAAAATAAAAAACCATATAAAACCATAGCTTCAGCTTTATTGTTAGTCCCTGAGTCCCGTTCCAATATATTGCATATCGCTGGTCCTCCATGATGTTTATGTATACACCGCATGCATAGATTCCATATTTCGCTGCGCCATCAAAGTGAATCCCCCATTCCAATATATTACATAGTGCTAGTCCTCCATAATGTTTATGTATACACCGCATGCACAGATTCCATATTTCGTTGCGCCATCGAAGTGAGTCCTCAAATATATCAATCCAGAATGGGAAGATTCTTTTGTTTTTTGATTCATTGGTTGAGGAATGTACGGGAGGATACAGAGATAAAAAGAAATATTTATTCCCCAAATAAGTATTATAAAAAATAAGGTTTAATTTCCCAAATATAAAATTCCTATCATTACTAATCAATACATATTTCTTTCCCAAATAAATATTATAAGTAAGGTTTAATTTTTCTTAATTTAATAAAACATTCCGAAATATAAGATTCTTATCATTATTAATCAATACTTCTTTCCCAACTAAGTATTATAAAAGGTAAGGTTAAATTTTATTGAGGGCTGGAATGTTGTGGTCAACCATAAATGAAGACAAGACAGTGTTGACAGTAAGCAAGTGCCACGTGGATGAAAATTGTGGTTAATATGAAGGGACTGTTTCCAAATTAATGTAATGTTCTTTCAACGTGTCCAACATTAGTTGAAGCTTATGTGGAATAATAGGCAAAGTATACTACATTTAATTATATTTTGGCACATATCAATTCGAATTAACGTGTAATAATATGAATAGAAGAATACTATATAATATTTTGGCTTCACAATCGTTATGAATCACATTCATTAAAAACATGTCGATTATGACATAGCTATGATCATATGGTATAAGGTTTATCCCAATTTGTTAATCATTAAAGCATACATTTTAAGGAGAAACTATTAAAATTGAGAGTTAACGAATTTCACAATTTGGAAGTGATAAATGAGCTGTTCTCCAAATCTTTGGGTTGGTATGGGAGTGTTGTTTTATTTGATTAATGTGGATTGTTTAAAAAAAAAAGTCGATTAAAATAACTTAATAAATATT
>APFE030847956.1:0-42393 GCA_000404065.3 Pinus taeda | reverse complement strand
TGAACAATGTGAAACCTGTTAATATTCCACTAGCTTCCCATTTTAAGCTTTCTTCGGTTTTAAGTCCTAGAGATGATGAAGAAAAGCGGTATATGTCTCATGTACCATATGCAAATGCGGTAGGCAACTTAATGTATGCGATTGTATCTACAAGACCTGACATTTCACATGCAGTTGGAGTTGTCAGCAGGTTCATGGCAAATCCAGGTAAAGAACATTGGCAAGCAGTGAAATGGATGCTTTGATATCTAAGAGGCACAAGTGACCGTTGCATCGTCTTTAATGGTAGTGAAGGATCAGCCTGCGGATATGTAGATGTTGACTATGCAGGTGATTTGGACAAAAGAAGATCTACTACAGGTTATGTCTTTACTCTTGCAGGTGGAGCGATTAGTTGGATGTCAAAGCTTCAAGAAACAGTTGCGTTGTCCACTACTGAAGCCGAATATATAGCTGCCTCAGATGCAAGTAAAGAAGCAATCTGGTTAAAGGGTTTGCTAGATGAAACTGGAAGAAAGCAGGAGAAAGTGGATGTACTTTGAGACAGTCAAAGTGCTATTCACTTGGTTACAAATCCTGCCTATCACAGCAGAACCAAGCACATTGATGTAAGGTATCATTTTCTGAGACATGTGATCGATGGCGGAAAAGTAGCTCTTAAAAAGGTCCATACACGAGAGAATTGTGCAGACATATTCACAAAGCCAGTAACAGTAGAGAAGCTGCAGTGGTGTTTAGCTTCTCTTGGCTTGCAGAAAAGATGATGAATGGGCATGGGCAAGAGATTAGGATATTGTTGTCAAGGTGGAGTTTGTTAGTATTGACAACAATTAATAATGTTGTTATGTAATTTTTATTAAGTGGTTGGATACCGAATAACCGGTTAGTCAGTTACGGTTATGTAACGAATAGATAGGCGTAATATAAAACAATGTATACACATGAATAATGATCAGCACGGGGAATCATCCATTCAATAAAAATTCAGTTTTTCCATATCTTGGCGTATCCTGCTAAGGGTTCATTCTATTATTTCTTTCATCTGTTCTATCTGTCTGTTTCTCTGTTTTCTACATGTTTGAACTGGGATCTTCTACAACTTTTGAATGAGTGGCCACACTTCTTCATCCTTCTTCCATTCATCCCTTGCTTCATTTATCCAATCTGGTTAGATAATAGAAATAGAACAAAACAATGCTTCTACATCCTCATCCTTTCTTGAGAGTGCATCTGCAACAACATATTGCTTCCCTTTTTTGTAGATGATTTCAAAGTCATAACCCAACATATTTGTGACCCATTTTTTCTATTCTTCTAAAGATAAACTTTGTTCTAAAAAGTAATTAAGAATCATGGTCCATTTTGACCTTGAAGTGTCTTCCCATTAGGTAAGGTCGCCATTTCTTAAGTGCATGTAGTATTGCCAACATTTCCTTCTCATAAATAGCTTGCTTGAGATGTAGCCGTAAAAATACCCAATCGTCTGCATCAAAACTTTTTTCACTGCGATGTTGATCTGCATGTTGTTTCATTTGATTCTGGACCAAAGTGGCATTATCCTTTAGAAGTTGGAGAACTTGTTGTTGATGCTCGATGTGATCTTTCATTGTTGAATCTTTTTCTTCTTGATATGTCCTTCTATCATGAATTTGCAGAGTGGTAATTTCTTCTAATGCATTACAAGATATGATCAAATTCATTTCTTGATGCTCGATGTGCTCTTTCACTTCTTGAACATTTTTCTTCTTGATATGTCCTTCTATCTTGATAGTTTGAGGAGTGGTAATTCCGGCCAATGCATTACAAGATATGGTTGGATTCATTTCTTTTTTCTCGATGTGATCTTTCACTTCTTGAACCTTTTTCTTTTTGATATGTCCTATCTTGAGAGTGAGAAGTGGTAATTCTTGCCAATGCTTTACAAGATATGGTCGGATTTGTTTCTTCTTTCTCTGGGGTTGGTTCTTGGTGTATATCCTCTTCTTTTGACGTTTCTTGATCATTTTCTTCCTCCTCGTCATAATCAATGTAAAATAATTTCTTCTCAGCACACTTATTCCCTTTAATGTATTTGTTATCACAATTGTAACAAAGCCCTTTTGCTCTTTTTTCTTCCAATTGTTGTGGTGTCAAACTTGTAGGCTTTGGAAAGCTAGGAGAAACAACACTTCCATATTTATAGTTGTGAGGGGTGGGCTTCCTTGTTGCCATAATTTTGCTTTCCACTTTTCTTTTCAGCCTGAATGCATTCTCCAATGAATCAAGTTCCCAAAGACGAACCTCATGTTGAATGTTATCCTTTAAAGTCCCTTTGGAGACATTAATCCTCTGCTTCTCTGGAATATCATTTTCCCTTATATTCAATTTTTTTAAGTCCTCAATGTGATCTACCATTGAACACTTTCTTTTGAGATTTATCAATTGGCTAAAGAAGGTGTTTCTCTTTGTATCCTCATAATGTGCTATAATTTCCTCCGTGAAAATTGACCACGTAACTAGTGGTTTACGAGAACAAAACCCTTTATACCATAAAAATTGATCTTGTTCTAAATATGAAGATGCAATACGTACCTTTTGTAACAATGGTACACCATGTAGAACAAAATATTTCTCCATCTGTAGTATCCAATTTATCGGATCCTTGCCATCAAACTTCCTCATCTCGCTTTTTCTTGATTTTAGGAGCTCGCTCTTGAAAGGACTGTAACTTCGTAATTTCAGATCTTTAAGTTCTAAAATTTCAGCCTGTAATAGCCCTCTGAGTTCTCCTTCTAACCCCGCAATTTTGATCAAAATTTGATTCTCCAAGAAAGAGCTATGCCCAATCTCCTAAGATGACCTGATAATATAATGTTTCAATAGAGCGAACTTGTACGAAGTGCCACAAGTCACTGTTTCGACCTTCGAGTCTAAGAAATATACACAAAAAACTACAGTCCGTCCTCTTTATGTTTCTTATGAAATTTCAATTTGATGCTCAGAGAGAAAGTTATGACGATTTTCCCAAGGTCACCTATGTCGGATGTCATTCGGGAGTTTGCAAAAGCGCTAACTTCCTCAGATTATATATCCGAAAATATAGCGAGACAAGATCTGGAATTCGGACTCTAGGTTCAAACCGATTTCGTCTCAAATGGGTTTTTTTTTAGCTTCTGAAACTTAGTAGCGAAAAAGTTATAGCGAAAATTCCATGATGACCTGTTTTAGATGAAATTTTGGAGTTTGCAAAAACCCTAACTTCCTCAGATCATATCTCTGAAACTATAGCGAGACAAGATCTGAAATTTGGACCCGAGGTTCAGCACAATTTCATCTCAAATGGTTTTTTTTGTAGCTTCTGAAACGTCGCAGAAAAAAGTTATAGCGAATATTCCACGATGACCTGTTTGGAGCAGCGAAACCCTAGAATCCAAAGCTCTGATACCAAATGTTATGAAACCAGCTCACAAAAAGATAGAAAAGATAGATAAACACCTTCAAAATAAGCCTCTTCGAGGGAGCAACCTCCTTTACATTACACAAATGAACAATTCTTGGAGGATACAAATGACAAGACTCCTTTCTATACATAGGAGTCTAAGGGGTCATAATATTATCAGAGCTGACCTAACAATAATAATGTAAGGGCAAATAATAACAATAGTGGGCTTCTATGGGGCACAATAATAACAATATGGGGACTACATGGGCAAAACAATATAATAAGGGGGTTGTACTAATAACAATAAGGGGTTACACTAGTAGTATAGGGACCTAAAATTCAAACCCTAACATGGTAGTAGAGAAACAAATTCAATCAAGAGATTTGCAAAGATCCCATGAATGACTATAATAATAAAAAAGAATCACTTGACGCTATGGAAGGAGGTTAAATGTCTTTATTTGTAGCATATTGATGAAGATAATGCTTTTCAAGATGTTTCTAATGATACTTTTGGTGATATTTGCTAGTATTGACGATGTTTGCACGCAGGATGACATTGATGAAGTACCTTCTTCTCATGCTTTTTTGGCTACTAATGAATTGGTTTCTCATGCAGCTAAGATACATACTGATATATTAGGTCTCAATTGTTGTGCCAAATAGGATATACAAGTGGAGAACTTGAGAAGAGAAGATAAGACATTGTTGTTCTTGTTGAGCCTAAGATGAGACCAACAAGAGTAGGACTTGGATATTATTAAATCTCATTGCTAGATGGAGGTCATTAAACCACTTAATAGTACTCAACTATTTTGATTGTTGTTGGATGTTATTGTGCTAATTTGCAAAGAGCATAGCCAACACCCACTGATGTTTAGGTTGACAATACTCTATTGGAGGTGGACATAGATGATAAGTGTAATATCCCCAATTTTGTGAGCATGCGAGTCACTAAGGAATTTTGCCCAATTTTAGTAATATTAGTTAAAAGGGGCAAATATTATTGGAGAAAGGTGGCTACTATTATTTTATTGGAGAATAGTGGCAAATTATTATTTTATTAAATGGTGGGAAAAGTGACTGAGTAGAAAATGGCCCTCACTAATAAAATAATATAAAAAAAGGAGTCTAGAGGCATGAAGAGGAATTATAAAAAGAGGATGGACTCATTTTGTGGATTATCTTTTGACTATTACACTTCACATTACATCCTCTCTTGGAGCTGTTTAGCACAAGGAGAGAAGTGTTAACACAGGGGTTCCAAGTGGAATTCAACGCTCATTTCGGAGAACTTCGAGTGTCTCCCTAAAGAGGAAATTTGGGGAGTCCAATTCAAGATTTCCAAAAAACTTAATTGCAAGTGTTCACCTAGTTCTGTGCACTTCCTTGGTGTAGAGGCAGTTTGTGGAGAACAAATTTATTTAGCTAGAGTGCATCAGGAGATCCAGTGATTTGCAGGGAGCTTTCCTAACTTGAGATCGAAATTTTGATAGTTTTTCGCAGGGCAGAAGTCTTGGCCATTTGGTGGGCCAAATTTCTCCATTCTGGCACTATGCAGAGATCACTAGAGAACAATTTTGCAGGGGAAGAGTGAAACTAATATCCGGAGGAGATTGGCTGGAGGAAAAGGTAGATTTCAGAGGGGATTTTGTGTGGAATTTTAGTGGCATTACAACAGAGGAATTGGGAGTTTTGGGAACATTAATTCTTAGCAGTGCATGTAGCCAGCCAGAGGGTCACTCGCACTATTTGGTGGGCTTTCTCGTCACTCGGAACCATCCCAAACCCTTTCTGGGTTTTCATGGATTTATAGAGGAGTATGTGGTTGCATTTTTAGCGTGGTCCAGACAATATTCAGACCAGAAATTGACTTTCTTTCAGCAGTGCGTTTTTCTAGTTAGCTAGAAATTTGCACCACTTTGTGGGTTTCCTAGAGAGATGGTTTGGGGCCAATCCCTTTCTGGGTTTTGTTGGCCTTGTTGAGAAAGTGCACCAGCTAATTTCTCAGAATTTTTTGAGCACTTATGAGGGCAGATTTTCCATTTCCTATTTGGTAGCAGCAACAAAAAATTATTAGGTCAACGCAGAAATTGGGGTAGAGCTTCTACAACACTTGGGCTTCATTATTATCACCTGAGCTTTGTCTTGCTTGCTTGTAGCAAGCCTAGGTTCTACTATTACCATCTATTGTACCCATTATGCTCATATTAATAAAATGGCTTAGAGCTTGGTTCATATTTCTGGTGTTTAATTCATGTGCTTGCATGTTTCTGAGATTGCAATTTGTAGTTAATTCATATCCTATTAAGAATATTACAGTGGTATCAGAGCCATGATCTTGGCCAAGTTGTGGCCTTAAACCAAGTGATGACAAGACTTGAATAAAAAAAGAAAAAGCTAAGAAATCATGAGATCCGAAGCAAGATTAAAACCAAACAACATGGCAGTAACCTTGAATGAGTTGATTAGGATGCAACATATGATGATTGATGTGGGGGAGCAGTTGATTCACACCACAAATGGGAATTACGTCCATTCTCAATTATACAACAAATCCACTATGCCCAAAATTATGGATAATGCATCAAGATCGCAAGACATGATTGCAACTGATGTGGAGTTATTAGCAGCAAATTGGAGACCATACGAATCATTGGGACATGGCATTCAGGCATCCCTCTCTTTTTTGGAGTTATGTGAACTAAGAGATATGCACAAATCAGTGGGAATTCAGTGAAATTATGCAGGGATGATGAGGAGGATCAAGGAAGAAAATGAAAAAGTAGTTGAAGGGGCCATGGTTGGCGAGGAGTCAATTGAGCATGCACCCATTAATGAGATGTTGATAGTTGATGAGGTACCTAGTGTTGTGACTGAATTTTCGGGTGATAGCAGCGCACCACGGGTTGATGAGGTGCCAGGAGATATCTCCACAATTGATGAGGAGTCGATAGGTACAAAGGCATCCGGATCTATGACAAAGCTTCAGGACGACAACCACCTACAGTTGACTGGTGAGCATGTCTTGCATGTCGGGTTGTCTATGGAGGAACAGTTGGAGGCTCATGCTGAGCCCATGATGGAGGAGGACAAGTAATCATCTTTTGAGCCAGCCACCAATCTAGAGCAGGCAAATGCAAAGACCGCCAGCAAAGTTGCAATACTTCTAGACAGTAACTCTCTTTGGGCTGATATAGATGGGGCTTGCAACAATGCTAAGCTACCTTTGCACAGCGAAGAGAGAGATGCAGTGTCACCTCAACAGATTTTATGTGTTGACCAAGATGGTAATATGAGGCGACATGAGCTGCACAAGGTGCAACACTCACAAGATGGAGGGCTTGTTCTACGTGCGAGGGTTTGTGCATTCGATCCCTCTCTTGGGGTTGGATGGCGAGATATTCTAAGTTGGTACTTAGTAGAGTGGGTTGGACTCATGGAGATGGTCATAGTCTGGAGTAAAGCTCTGTGGGAGCTCTCAGACACCGAGGGTACTAGACATCAAGGTTGGCATTAGGATCCAAGTGGGGCTTCCTATCCGATATCAGACATGCGAGGTAGGTATTACACTAATGAGGTAGTCAATCCAGTGACTAAGCACATGCATTCCTTAGGGGAGTTCCAGTAGGCACTAGTGGCAAGGCGGTTTGTGAGCAAACTCCATGGGTTGTTTTGGCATGTTGGTTGCGCATGGGCTCACAGGATGATTAGCATTCTCTGGCAGGAGCTGGTTCGAGGAGGTGGCATGGGTAGGTCGTTGGACCGGGATTGTATGGAGACGATGTTCTCCCATTGATGTATTAGGCATAGGAGTCGTGCAGGATCAGCACAGCAGAGATATCCCCTCTAGTAGGTGTGGAGTTAGGCTGCTTAGGTCTGTCAGGGCGAATGGGGAGATGTAGCCCACATCATGGAGGGCTCACTAGTAGAGTGGCAGATACTTTGGCACATGCGAGATACTGTATGTTATAGAGTGGTACAATAGTAGGCAGTGGTACACAAGATTGCACAAAGTTATGTCGTAGGGTCCAGCGTTATGTAGAGGGATGCAGACTGATGCATACAAACCCAATTTTAGGCCATAACATCTAGTGGTATGTAGGGCTATGTCGCAAGGAGCAATGGCCTGTAGAGGAGAATGGAGATGCATGGTGGTGTGCTATTGCATGTTGGTTTCCACTGTGAGTGACTCGCATCGCATTGAGTACCCGCAGGGAGTGTCAGGTACAGTGACACCAGCAAGACACGAGATGATACTGGATGGGACAGCAGTAGCAAGGGGTATCCATTGGTGTACAGGGGTAGGTTGGAATGCACAGTGGCATGTTGAGGAGTACAGGGTTGCTCAGTGGTATGCAGGGGTGTATGGTGCTACACAACGGAGTCTTGGAGTGTTGCCTCTAGGGAGACTTATGGACGGAGACAGCGGGCATACCTTTGGGTGTAGTTCACCCAAGATCGATGGAGACACAGATGAGCAATCCTTGATGGTATCCATGGGGACTCGCACGTCGTCCCTCTTCTACATCACTTACAGGCACAAACGATTTGCCTGTTGCCATTTGACACATTGGGCACAAGCAACGAGGGACGAGGAGCTCACCTGAGATATTTGGATGAAACTCAATGCACTAAGGAAGGGACTTCTCAGTGGTGGCATTGAGTAGGCGCGCGAGTTGACAGCCATAGTTTGGGGGATGTGGTGATCATCTACAGGGTTGGCATATCATTCATCACTGAGCCTACACTTGGGGAGTTGGTCACAAAGGAGACATGTCTCACTCTTTCCATAGGGCATGTCAGGGCCATGCATGAGCAGAGGATATACGGCTAAGGCAGTTTTCCAGTATGTGTCCAGGCTTCAAAAATCGTATTGGCACATTATCGAGAGGGCGGATGGCAAGCTTAGTGATGATGTTTGGTAGGGGGCAGGATGGATCCATATACTTTGAGTCAATTATGAGTATCGAATACCCATCTATTGGCTACATTCATGAGTATCAGATACCCATCTATTGGCTACATTCAGGGGGTAGCTATTTGGCACATGTGGTTTCTAGCGGTCATTAGTACTACGCAGTGGCAGACACAGGGCAACTTAGCATGCATCAGATTAGTTCATGAAATATGGAGCCTATACATTGATTGCATGCAGGTACTAGACACAAAAAGGTGGATTCCAACAATTGTCAAATCTATGCCACAGAAGGTCTGGCTATGGGATCCAGGGATTTAGTTAATTGATACATCACTTTGTCTCGTGATGAGCGGAGTCGTGGCAGAGAGAGATCCAGTTCACTCCTGGGTTGACACATGGGGGTTTACAGAGGCCATCAACGTATGGCGAGGCAGGCTTTCCCTATTGTTGCATAGGTTCAGGGTTAGCTTTGTATGGGTAGGCTTTGGCATCATGGAGATGCCTAGGCAAGATGTATTTGCCCTTTATTTGTATTTCACCATCAGGTTCCAGGAGAGGAGGATGTGGTATGCGTAGCATGGGCAATCAGCTGTAATCAGAGTGGCGCAACGTCAACATAGTGCAATCTATTTTAGATTAACATGGGACCGTGGTATCGAGGGATTCATTTATAATAGGATAGTGCACAGATTCAGGGTGACTCAGTGGCACATTTGGGAACCCAGTATTGTTTGCAATCATAGTTTGGGTCAGCAGAGATAGGGAGCACTTGTTCGAGCATTGCTTGAGGATAAAGCATTTTTTGGCAAGGAGGACTGTAATATCCCCAATTTTGTGAGCATAGGAGTCACTAAGGAATTTCACCCAATTTTAGTAATATTAATTAAAAGGGGAAAATATTATTGGAGAAAGGTGGTTAGTATTATTTTATTGGAGAATAGTAAAAATTACTGTTTTATTAAATGGTGGAAAATGTAACTTGGTGGAAAAAGTAACTTAGTGGAAAATAGCACTCACCAATAAAATAATAAAAAAGGAGTCTAGAGGCATGAAGAGAAATTATAAAAGGAGGATGGACTCATTTTGTGGTTTATCTTTTGACTATTACAATTCACATTACATCTTCTCTTGGAGTTGTTTAGCACAAGGAGAGAAGTGTTGTTTAGCACAGGAGTTCCAAGTGGAATTCCACCCTCATTTCGGAGAACTTCGAGTGTCTCCCTCGTGAGGAAATTGTAATGACTGAAAACAGAGGTTTCATGATTCAATAACTAAAAATACATAATCTTAAAACAACGAAACTTACCTGAACTGCTCACTCGTAAATTGAGTTGTCTGCTCTCGTTTTCTGAATTTGAATCGATTACTGGGAAACCAATTCCTCCCAGCCAATTCAGTAAGCTTCGCTTACTGCCCCGTGCCCAGAACCTCAGATCAATTTAAGAACCTCAGATCAATTTAAGCTGCTTCCTCTCCTGTTTGTTTCGGTCTCCCTCTGTTCTCTCCGTTTTCTCCTTCTCTTTTCCCCCCTGCACCTTCTCTTCTGCCCTCTCAGTGTTTTTATACCGGGGAGTGCGGTGGCCACCTCCCTGCCTTCGCCCACCGCTTCCGCTGCGCTCGACACCTCCCACATGCAGCTCCTTAGATATTTTGCAGAGCCGGGGTTGATGTCGACTGGTAGAGGTTTCAGTTATGAATAGTAATGATCTTATAAAAGGGTACGCCGTATGTGTTTCCTTTTTTTAATATACAGCTTATGTTAACTTTATGCTTTAATATATATATACTTCTATTTATGATGTTAATTTTAAACTTTATTCATAGTAAAGTGTCACTTTATATTAATTCATACTTTTTACTTTATAACATTTAATTTAGACTAATTTATAACATTTAATTTAAACTAATTTATAACATTTAATTTATATCTGTTAACTTATAGCATTTAATTTATACTGATTTATATCCTTTAACTTATGTTTAATTTGTACCTTTTAACTTATATTTTATATCTTTTAACTTAGTCCGAAATGTAAATGGGTTGTTACATACACTCCCCCTTCGGAAAACTTCGTCCCGAAGTTAGAGTTTAGGCTTAGGGTTTTAAAGGGCAATTCTGGCTCCTTCTAAGTTCCCAAGCTATTCTAAAATCAACCTATCCTTCCTAATCTCTTCCACTCCCATCCTATCCGTCCTCTACTGGAGTATGCCATGACGTCAGTTTTACTGACTCAACCATGCATAAACCCTATGGCGACAGCGTCGGTTATACTGACCTGATTCCCAGTAGGCATCCGGCAGTCATCATCACACGTCTAGGGGAGCGTGACTCGCACAGTCCTCCCATGACTCCAGGGTTGAAGGATAAACGGTGGGCAACTCCTCCACCCCTCCTAGTAGAACTTAGGGTGAACACCCTATCATAGAATCACTTGGAGCTTTAATTGTTCTGAGGTTCTGTCATCACGTGGTTTTCCAGTAATCGAATCACTTTGCTTTACCTGCAATTAGACACTCACTCGTGCATTCGGAAAATGTGCATTAGCATATTCAACAACTCATGTATTCTTTAGTATAACATATTTTACCATTTTTTTTTTATGCATGTCCTTTGAATTCTATCTAAAAAATGTAGTTATTTCCCGAGTTCTATTGATCATTTTTGGACATGTAAAAATAAAACAAGTTACAACATCTAAATTTCCTTTAGAAGTAAAACCTTTTAACTCGCTTAACTTTCCTTTGGCAACTATCTTTTAAGAAAATGAACCACATATATCGTTTGGTATCCACGTACCAGCAGAAATTAAACATAAATTATGTCATACAATCTTTATAATCATTTAAAATGGTTATGGTTCTCTAATTGCAATGAAGTAAAATATACACAAAACATAGTTTATAATCCTTCAAAATTGACATAGCCTAGGGTATCTTTGACATATGTCCTCTGTATCTTCCCAAGTTGTGGATCCAGGACTATACTTGTCCCATTGGACCTTGACTTGGTCCACCAGGCGGTTCCTGAGCTATCGAACCCTACGTTCCAGAATAGGTAAAGGTTCGACCGATATTACTCCCTCGTCCGATACCTGCAATTCCTTCCATTGAAGGTTATGAGATAGATCAGCTATATAATGTCTTAATACAGAAACATGAAATACATTATGAATTTTATGCAGGTGAGGTGGCAGGGCAAGACGATAGGCAACAGGTCCCACTCTCTCCACGACTTTAAATGGCCCAATAAATCTGGGCGATAACTTTGTCCCTTTTCCGAATAGTACTTTTATTTGGCTTGATGCGGATAAAAACCTGATCCCCTACTTCATACCTCCTATCAGTTCTGCGAGCATCAGCATAACTCTTCTGTCTATCCCGAGCTTCCTTTAATCGCTGCCTAATTTGCCTTACCTGCGCTTCCATTTCATGGATTAATTCAGGTCCTATGATTACTCGATCTTCTAACCGGTCCCAACTTAATGGTGTTCTGCAAGGTCGGCCGTATAAAGCTTCAAATGGAGGCATCCCAATCGAGCTGTGGTAACTGTTGTTGTATGCGAATTCCACTAAGGGTAGATACTTTTCCCAGTGTGATTGCTGATCCATTACATACATTCGCAACATGTCTTCAAGCACTTGATTTACCCTTTCAGTCTGCCCGTCAGTCTCAGGATGGTAAGCAGTGCTTAAATTCAGCTGAGTACCTAAGGCTGTTTGCATGCAAGTCCAAAACCTCGAAGTGAATCGAGAATCTCTATCGGATATAATCTTTTTAGGTACCCCATGAAATCTGATAACTTCATTTATGAATACCCGAGCTACGTCAGCAACATCATAAGTGTCTCTCACGGGAATGAAATGGGCGCTTTTTGTTAATTTATCCACCACTACCAAGATGGCATTGTGTCTTTGAGAAGTAAGAGGTAGCCCAGTAATAAAGTCCATAGAAATGGTCTCCCATTTAGACATCGGAATGTCATGGGGTTGTAAGAGGCCCGCTGGGTGACCATGATCGGCCTTTACTTGCTGACATTCCAGACATTTTGCAATAAATTGAGTGATATCGCGCTTCATACCTGGCCAAAAGAAGAGCTTCTTGGTGTCCGCATACATTTTCCCTACTCCAGGATGAGCACAATAAACTGCTCTGTGGGCCTCCCCAAGAATGGTATCCCGAAGGTCTTTATCATCACGAATATACATCCTCCCGTGGAATCGCAAGATCCCATCATTTTCTAGATCATATCCCTCAAATTTAGTTTCTTTTTCCCTGCCACTTACAAGACTTGCTCTTACTTTTAAATACCAGGTGTCTTTTGCAAGTTGGTCCAGTACCCGCTGTCTTAAGTCTACTTTAATGGGTATGAGAGAAAATATCCGAGGTCTTCTGCTTAAAGCATCTGCCACTACATTTTCTTTTCCTTTAATGTATGATATCCCGAAGTCATATTCACTTAAAAATTCACTCCATCGCCGCTGTCTTGCATTTAAGTCTCTTTGGGTGAATAAATATTGTAGACTTTGATGGTCGTTTTTAAGTGTAAAACTTTGCCCTACCAGATAGTGTCTCCAAATCTTTAAAGCTAATACTACAACAGCTAATTCTAAATCGTGGGTAGCGTAGAGTTCTTCATGAGTTTTTAACTTCCTGGAAGCATATGCTATTACTCCTCTATCCTGCATCAATACTGCACCCAGTCCCTGCTTGGATGCATCAGTGCATACTGTAAAATCTTTGTCCATGTCCGGGACTCTTAGAATTGGTGTACTGGTGATTAGTCTTTTGAGTTCGGAGAATGCCTTGCTGCATTCCTCGGTCCATTCATACCTAATACCTTTCCGATGAAGAGTTGTAATTGGCTTTGCAATTTTGGAGAACCCCTCTACAAATCTTCAGTAATACCCGGCCAAACCCATAAAGCTTCGAATCTCATGAGCATTTCTCGGTATTGGCCAATCCATGATCGCTTTTACTTTCTCAGGGTCTACCGAAATCCCTTCACCTGAAATGATGTGCCCCAAATAATGAATCCTTTCCTGAAAGAATGAACACTTCGATAGTTTTCCGTACAAATGGCGTTCTCTAAGACAGGACAATACTATCCGCAAATGATCTTCATGCTCTTTCCTGTTCTTGGAATAGATGAGCATATCATCTAAAAAGACTTGCACAAATTGATCCAGGTATTTACGGAAAACGCTATTCATAAGATTCATGAATACAGCTAGTGCATTGGTCAACCCAAATGGCACCACGGTGAATTCATAATGTCCAAAACGTGTCCGGAATGCAGTTTTGGAAATATCATTCTCAGAAATCCTTAACTGATGATAGCCTGATCGAAGGTCAATTTTTGAAAAGACAGCAGCTCATTTCATTTGATCAAAAAGATCGTCAATACGAGGCATAGGGTATTGATTCTTTACTATAGCTCGATTCAATTCTCGGTAATCCACGCATAATCTTAAGGTTCCATCCTTCTTCTTCACGAAAATTACCGAAGCGCCCCAAGGTGATGTGCTGGGCCGAATATGCCCTACATCCAGTAGTTCCTTCAATTGGATTTGCAGTTCTCGAAGTTCTGGCGCCGTCATTCTATAAGGTGCTTTATAGATTGGTTGGGTACCAGGTTTTAACTCAATAGTAAGGTCCAACTCTCTTACCGGAGGTAATCCAGGTAGTTCTTTTGGAAATACATCTGGAAATTCGGCCAACACCGGATATTGCCCTAGGGATGGCCCTTTTTCTTGGCTTACTTCTTGAATCACATAAGCCTGGCAACCTTTGCTTAAGCAACGCGTCATCTGCATTACTGAAATGTAGCGTAAAGAGACTTCCCTCTTGATTCCCTGAATTTGGATGGCTTCTCCTTCATCATTTATGCCTAGAATCCTTTTTCCATAACAGTCTACCCAAGCTCGGTGAGCTTCTAACCAATCCATACCTATGATAAGATCATATGTCCCTAATGCCGTGACATAAACTTTCAGTTTAGTCAAACAGACCCCTAGGTCAATTTCGCATTGATCCACACTCAAGCCTACGGATTGGAGTTCTCCTGAGGCCATTTCCACTTGATGGAAATCATTTTGTCTACGAGCTGCCAGCCCACATTTGTTTAATGCATATGAAGAAATGAAACTATCTATGGCACCAGTATCAAATAAGATTTTGAGTTTTATACCATTGATAGTACCTGCAAATTCCACTACCGTGGATTGATGTGCTGCTTGGTCACGGTCGACCACTGCATGAATTCTATGGTTACCCCGATTGTCTGAATTTGGCTCCTTCCCAGCCCTATGCAATATATTTGACGAAGCTCTGGGGCAGTCCCGTTGAAAGTGCAGTCCCCCACATCCCCAACAGTTAAGTGGTGCCGATCCTCTTGAGTCAGGGCGTGAGTTTCTAGAGAACGAGCTTCGTCCTCTCACATTGGTTCCTCTTGAATAATTGAATTTCTCCCTCCACAAGCGGTCCTCTGAGATGCCCAGGGACTGGTGTTTGATGATCCTGCGGTTATAGTGTTTACTGCCATGGGAGCTCCCGCCCCTATATTTCTCGGGGCAAACCTGTTACCGTACGGTGGCCTCGAGCTACCCCCCCTGAAGAAGTTCCTGGGAGTCTTTCTTGGAAATCCTGTTTGGACAGGCCCGGCTGGCCCCATATCCCTTTTGATCCCAAGGTGCTCTTCTGCATATCAGCCACATTCAACCGCCTCGGCTACGGATGATGGTTTCCACATGCTTACCAAGGCTCGGATGCGAGGGTTTAACCCAAAAATGAATCGTTCAGCCTGGCGTTCATCTGAGTCTAAGTAATGAATGTATTTTACCAGTTCCATGAACCTTATCTCGTACTCCTCCACCGTTTTACTTCCCTACACTAACGTATGAAAGGCTTGCTTGCTGTTGCTGAAAGTACGGAGGTAAATACTTTGCGCGAAACCTTTCCTCAAACAATTCCCAAGGGACACTATCTGATGTAAGGTGCAGCTGTTTTTCCAGGTTTCCCCACCAAATCAAGGCACTTTCCCTGAGTTGAAACACGACAATTTTTGTCTTTGCCAAAGACGAATATTCTTTTAACCCAAAACATCTGTTCATTCCCTCCAACCACGCTTCAGCGCGTTCACCTGCTCGGCCTACTGAGAATTCCGGGAGTCTGATTTTTTGAAGCTCCCGAGAGATGTCCTCTTTCGACCTTCTGGGCTCGAAATTCTTCGGTTCCGCTGAACTGGTAGCCAAATGAGGAGATTCCTCCTTGGTTTTAGCCTTAGTGGTTTCTTTTAATGTTGCTAATAAGGCTTCCAAGGAGTTCACTATTACAGTTAACTCTGGCGCTGGGGCGGTTGATGTTGATGAAGGTCTCGGTGGTGACGCTGGGGATGATGATGACGACGGCGGCGGCATTACAAGTGGTGATGCTGCCCGATCACGTCGTCGTCGCTCATATGTCTTCACCATTTGTAATGGTTCCTGAACACACAATAAAATTTTATCAAAGTTATGAGGTGGACGACCGAATTTTAACACGTAACTTGCTTTTGCGACATTACATTTAGAAACGGGTATAGTTTTGCTATTTTTACCCGCTAGGTGGATCTTACTGGTACCGAGGTCAAGGAGGGTGGTCGCGCGACCTCCTTGCCCTAATGCAGGGTATTCTATCCTAATATGACAAATGCATGGGTATGCAGTAATACAAGGGAGTGCAGAAAGACAATTACTGCCACAATAAACAGAGGCCTGAATGTCATCCCTGATACTCTCGATAAAACAACGAAATTTATATTCAAAATTACGAGGCGATTTGAAAAGCTTTTTGGCCGAGCTTCACCAGAATATTGATGAGGTGCTGAAAGGAGGGGGTGCTAAGGCAGTAGAAAGGAACCGTGTACTGGATCCTGGATCCTCATTCCTTGAATTGTCTTAGGTATTTTAATGGTTTGTTTTTCGAATGCAGAAACAAACACTTATGGGCATGTTCTTTTGCATTAGTTCTTCATATTTATTCAAATTTATGAAAAGGAGAGAATCAGTATACAAAGCTCCATACAAAATAAGTATGCCAGAGTTAATAGAATTGAAGATGCAATTACAAGAGCTGCTATAGAGAAAATATATTTGACCAGGTGCTTTCTCATGAGGAGCACCAGCAATCTTTATTAAAAAGAAAGCTAAAACTCTATATTTGCGCATGGATTACAGAAAACTCAACCAGGCAACCATCAAGAATTGATATCCACTACCCCCAAAAGTGATTTCTTCCATCAAATGAGAGAGACACTATCCCCTACTATTGAATGCTAATAAAATAACTATCTATATCTATAGTTGACGGGGCTTACAAAACTGTATTATAAACAGTATTTCAATACTTTACCAAGCAACAACCTGCATTTCAGTTCCCAGATAATATGATTTATTTTCTCGTAATCTAAACACATGTACAAGCATCTATCATAAAATCAACTTTAAAACATAACATCAACTAACATATGTTGGGAAAATTTATTGCTTATTTAATCAAACTGCAAAGACACTATTTATCATTGATGACAATAATCAATTTCCAAAATGTCCCTGCAGTTTTAATTGGCAACAATAAGCAATAGGAGCGAGAAAAATCTCTAGCATATCCGTTAAGTTTTAAGGCTTGATTGCAAAAGTTTCTTAAAGTTGCCCGTTGACTTTTGAGAGAAGAATTTTCTTCTTTGTCCTAATAACAACATACGGCATATGGTCCCGCGCATGAACACGTTCCTCCACATGAATATAGTGCCGCACACGGAGATTTTACAAAGATAATGGGATACTTTCTTTATCTGTTTGAAAGAGATTTGAAAAAATGGAATAAATTTACCTCCTCAATTTCTGAGATCCCAAATTCCATATTAATCTCTCATAAAAGATCTCTTGATGACCATAGAAGACTTGTCATAAAATTACGTTTTCCTTGGTTCACAAGGGCATGATCATTGAGGGGTTGAGCGGTGAGCAGACCGGGGGGTAAAAGTGTTCGATAATTTTAATCAAACCATATAAAATGCCTACAAAATTGCACCTTTTATGCAAGAAAAATAAAAAGCATTAGATGTGCCACTGCTGACCAGCAGCTATCTCTTGTCTTCTGATTTTGTCAGGAAGCTTAACAGAACTCCTGTACCAAGTGTTGTGGCTACAAAACCCAAGGAGATCTCTGTAGATGTGTGATAACCTAAGGAAATCTTTCAAGAGGAAAAAAAGATTGGTGGCATTTCCTTCACAGCACAGTGGCATTAACACATGTTTGACGAAAAAACTTTGTTATCAAATATTACGTGAGTCCAAGACCCACAATTTCGCACATTCCATAGTAAGGAATGTCTAATTGAATTTATTTTTAATTTATTTTTAATGGAGTTCAGATTCAAAACACGCGTTTGCGTTTCGGTTTCTTCTCAATCCAACTACGTGTAAAAAGGATAAGTAGATATAGACAACGGCTACTTTCAAGACCTAACGCATTCCGATAGAGGAACGCCGGTGGAATATACAACTAAGATCGTTACCTTCTTTGGTGCGATTGGCCATGTTCTGCGCTTCTATAAATGTTTAGATTTCGTAATCACTTTTGTAGAACGAATGATTAATGGAGTGGAAGCAGGTCAATCGATCACCATATCAGGCACTATTGAAGCGCCAGCAGAACTAAATGACAATGACAACCCTGAGCACAAGCTTCTATTTATAATTCTTGGAGTAGGATATATGCAGTGTAAAGCATGAATTCCTGAAGCATCATGATTCATGCTACGTAAATCACCCGCCTTCATTAGCCATCCTCCCGGATGATGCATTGCATTCGGTCTCTCGGAAGAATTTAGTTCCGATTAAAATTAAGTACGTTCGGGCTCCGTGGAAATTGGCGTTCACTGGAAATTAATTATAATTCGATAAGTTATTTGACAGGTATAAATTGAATTTGACGTACGCATTACGTCTCGTTAAATTTTCAAAATTGAGCATTTGCAAGGAGACTATTACATTGAGTCCCGTAAATTTTAATTTTATCAGATGAGTACTAATGCGAGATGAATGCTCTGAAGACCTGTTCTGAGATAGCGGAATATATCCATCGCAATGAATCCTCAATGCAGTGGGCAGCTGGAGATGGGCCAAATTCGCGCTTTGATGGAAATGGGAAGGCTGACCGTAGTGATTCTATGGGAACAGAAGCTCGAACATGAACAAGATTTTGGCGTAGAAGGGGAAGAGTACGGAGGCTGAAGTGCACTTGGAAGTCTGGTGGTCATCCCTCAATAAAAAAGCGAATTGCTGATAGCAAAGATCAGCCATGTAGGCAGTTTACACCATGTGATTGTCAATCCATGTGTGGAAAGCAATGTCCCTGCCTACGTAGTGGGACTTGTTGTGAAAAATACTGTGGGTGTTCGAAAGGTTGCAAGAATCGTTTCCGAGGATGTCACTGTGCAAAGAGTCAATGTCGAAGTCAACAATGCCCGTGCTTTGCTGCTGGACGTGAATGCGATCCAGATGTTTGTCGGAATTGTTGGGTTGGTTGTGGAGATGGCACTTCGGGCGGTCCACCACAGAGAGGTGATAACTATGAATGCAGAAATATGAAACTTCTCCTAAAGCAGCAGCAGGGTATCAACAATTAGCGATACAGACTCAGCCAGACAGAATTTAAGCGAGCGTAGGTCTATCAGTCGAAGGGTTTGAACAAGCCCCTCTGATACCATATGTAATGACTGTAAACAGAAATTTCATGATTCGATAACTAAAAATACATAATCTTAAAACAACGAAACTTACCTGAACTGCTCACTGGTAAATTGCTGTCTGCTCTTGTTCTCTGAAGTTGAATCGATTACTGGGAAACCAATTCCTCCCAGCCAATTCAGTAAGCTTCGCTTACTGCCCCCGTGCCCAGAACCTCAGGTCAATTTCAGCTGCTTCCGTTCCTGTTTCGGTCTCCCTCTGTCCTCTTCGTTTTCTCCCTTTTTTTTCCCCCCTGGTTCGTTGGCCCTCTCAGTGGTTTTATACCGAGGGGTTCGGTGACCGCCTCCCAGCCTTCCTCCCACCGCTGGCCCAACACTCAACACCTCCCACATGCATTCCCGGAGATATTTATCGGTCAGAGGCTGCTGTCGACTGCGCAGAGGGTTCAGTTATGGTTTAAAAGATCTTTTAAAAAGGGTTCCCGAATGTTTCTTACATTGCTTTAATATGAGCTCCTATTTATTTTATGAACCTTTTCTTTATACCATCAAATGTAAAACTTTATATTAGTTTATAGTATTTAACTTATATTTATTATTTAACTTATATTAATTTATAGCATTTACTTTATATTATTTAACTTATAGTATTTAACTTATATTTATTATTTAACTTATATTAATTTATAGCATTTACTTTATATTATTTAACTTATAGTATTTAACTTATACAACTTTTATTATTTAGCTTATATTAGTTTATACCATTTAATTTTTAAATCACTTAACTTAGATGGATATGAGAATGGGTTGTTACAATGGGTAGAGTTTGTACATGTTGAATGAATAATATTAGCCCGTTGGGATGAGATTCGAGGGGTAGGCATCCCCCTTCATGGGACACCCATATGATCATTGATGGGAGTGTCTCCAAACATCTCAGCCCTTGTCAAGTGACAAGTTCCTGCTAGTATTGGCTTGCAAGCTGTCAAGAATGAGATTCGAGGGGTAGGCATCCCCTTGCATGGGATGCCCATATGATCATTGATGGGAGTGTCTCCAAACATCTCAGCCCTTGCCAAGTGACAAGTTCCTACTAGTATTGGCTTGCAAGCTGTCAATAATGAGATTCGAGGGGTAGGCATCCCCTTGCATGGGACGCCCATATGATCATTGATGGGAGTGTCTCCAAACATCTTAGCCCTTGCCAAGTGACAAGTTCCTGCTAGTATTGGCTTGCAAGCTATCAATAATAGCTTCACCTAGTTTTTCAGTCAAAGAAAAAAGACTTGTAGTAATAGGTATAAGGGAAAAGTCATGTTTGTTGAATAAAAGGTTAGGGAAAATAAAAATATACCTCTAATCACTAAACATAGAATCGCATACCTTATCATCAATCCTTTATTACTATAATGCACTTAATTTGTATATAAAGTGATCAGGATTGGATCACTATACAATTTGTCATCCATCTCAATGCCTTCATAGTGGAAAATTTTCAGGAATCAACATACAAGAGCAGTTTTATCTACAGGACCCAATTTGGAGAATTGGGATCTAAAACCTTCTAGGGCCAGTTTGAGGCCTTAAATCACATTTTTTGGGGGGTTAAAACTTTCCTGCTTAAGCATTGGAGCTATTGACACTATTTCTAATGGTGTAAGAAAGACGTCAATCAAAGTTTGAACACAAAAATTATGCCTTTTGAAAGATGACCTATGATTGACTACCATGATTTGAGAGGATGTCACATCATCCTTGGTTACTCATCGAAAAAGGGGCTAGAAACATGAACATTGTTACCCACCAAAACTGGGTGACCCCCATAGGAGAATTTTTCTCTTAGTCATCTCTTCCAACCACTAGTCAGCAACCATTGATAGCCACTGAGTAGCCGATGTGATGTGCCATTCATATCTCAAGAGCACATGTTGGAAGGTGGGCAATCTGACCCAAAAGGTACTTTATTCATTATGCGATCAGGTGCTTATGCTTGTTTTTCATTTGAGCATTCGGCATGGATTATGGGGTAACTTAGAAAAAGGAAGGGTTTTGACCATGGTTTTGTTCCCTCACCTTAAATGGGGGGGTTAATCTTCAATCTTAGTCCACTATGACCTCCCCTAATGGCCCATGGCTTTAGGAAGGGTACTACTTGGGAAACCCTAATTGAGATAACGTGGTCCCATTTTCCCCATTCCATACTTATCACTTCCCTCCATTTATTACGAGCCCTATACTCCACCTCCCATCTTCGGTTCCACTTGACCATGGGTCCATTGTGATTTAGCACACCCTCTCTCCATTTCCACATATCTAGGTCGGGCTTGGAAATTTTGCCCCATGAGGTTGATGGAGCTAAAAGAAAAGGGAAAGAGCATATCATAGCCACAAGCAAGAAACAAAAGAAAGAAAATTATAAAATGCAAAAGATGATCAGGACATTAACATTAACACGTGGACAAAAGCCAAGCAAGAGCTCTACCCCTTATCATTATGGCCATCACCCGCGGTTCCTAGGGCCAATGTTGCCTTGCCACATCATGGAAAGGAACCCTTGCATGTCCCAACCCCTCGTGGGTGATGAACTACCCCACCACTAAGGGGGTAACTAATGCTACACATCATTCAAGGCATGCTCTCATTTCCTGGAGCTTCAAGTAGTAATATAAAGAAAAAGCAAACGGCAATAAGAGGGGTGGAAAAATAAAGGTGAAGGTAACTCGTGCATCCATGATTGCTCCCCCTTCACATACATACGCCCAAAATGTGGAATTCCTCATCATTGCTACCCCTTTGACCATGGCATTTGGCCCTGAGAGCCCTTCCCCCTTTGTTCCATCATTATTCACATGCCACTTATTGATTGAAGGATGTATCAGGGACCTCTCTTTCCCCTTAGGGGCTGGGAACACCTAATAGGGTCGTCCATTAGCCACTCCTAGCTAGGGAAGTAACACTATTACATGATCAAAGCCCCAAATTTGGAAGGGAAGCCTTGTATGAAGTGTCATTTTTCCCTTGATTAACAAGCTTGGTCCACTTAGATGCACTAATGATTATTGTACCTAATGGTGAAGAAGCAACACTAGAAATTGTGTGTGATTGGCAGGCGATTTTCGTCATGGGTTGGGCAACTTAACTGGGACCCAAGCCCACTAGAGGAGCATAAGACACCCTACAGGTGAAGCATTGAGAGGCATGGGACTCTAGTCACTTACAGAGTATCGTTCATATCCATGGGCACCTTCAGCACCTCAGCAGGCTTGCTCTTTGCCCCATATTATTCACAAGACGATGCACTTGAACTAGCATGCCCCAATCGGCTTAGCAATGATCACATGGTTTGGCAATTGATCCAAGGCCTAGATGAGGTTTGTCTCACCCCTTGAGACATGGGCGGGCTAGCACCATCCTTAGAGCCCTCAAACGTTGGAGCGAAACCAGGCTATTTCACAATCAAGAGACCCAGAAGACCAACTTTTGTGCCCCAAACCTAAAACTGGGGTCCACAAGATAATTTGCATGGAAGTCTAGGGGCCACCCCTTAGGGCCTAGACCTTGATTTTAAAATTTTTGGAGCCCTCTACACTCACTTTGGCACTAAAGGAACCCAGTGCTTGCCTAAAGGAGGCCAATGCATACATGACATCCGCATTTCAGCCCTCCTATGGGTTAATTATTATGTTTTCGCATTGGCTATAAGGTTGGCTTGTGACCTTACCTAGTATTTGCCCATTATTTTATTAGATGAGGGGCTAATAGGATAAAATTAGACATCATTGGACACATATATATTAGAGAGACCTCATTTGATCTCTCTCATCATCAACTTGTGAATTTGAACCTCTTTATAGAATTCACACTTGATTCTTGTGGGTGAATTAGAAATCATAGGATGCACATTGATATTTGGAAGCTGATTTTTGGATATTCTTTGGAGCTATTCTTGGTTTAATGAAAGGATATATTGCATGTTATCTTGTAAGTGAATCCTACTGTCGAATATCTTTTATTGAATGTATAACACATGGAGCTATTGATTCTAGGTTAAATTTGTGTGCCCTAATTTGTTGAAGATCAATCTATTGAAGAATATCTAGATGAATGTTGTATGCATTACTCATCATAACATGTAATGAATGTTCCTAGTGGTGATCTCCTTGTAGCTCTCCCATGAAACTCCATTTTTCCATTGAATGGGTAAATGTTGGAAATTTGATAGCTAGGGCATCAAATTTCGGCCTCCTTGGGAACAAATTTGGCTTATCATAAGCATCCTAGACTCTGTATGCCCATAGGACGAGGCACTAGTCCTATCACTTGGTGATCATCTTGAAATTTCCTCCATAAATTTATGTCCTTAAATTCAGTCCTTTTAAGGCTAGGAATGAGAATTTGGGGCTTAAAGCGAAATTCTAGAGGGGAGGGTTTTTGGTGGTTTGAAAGCATAAACATCAAGAGGTGGGTCTTGACTACATGACCTATCATTTTGGTGGGCATCCACTCAAATCTCATCCATAAAATCCCTTGCCCTAGGTGTTGCCCTAAGAGGGAAACCTTAGTTTCTTCTCCCTCAACTTGATGACTTTTTGGAAAGTTTCATGAGCCTTGTAATTGTTGGAATCCATCACAAGGAACCTTTTCTCTTTCATCTTAACCTTTGGAACTCCCATTATTGTCAAATACATCAAACCCTAGGTCTTGCATCTCCCTTTTCTAGGTCTTTTCATTGAGAGCGAATTGCTTCTTTTAAGAAGCCTTTGAACTTATATTGTCTCTCTCTCGAATGAGCCTTAGTGAGATCACCTTATACCTTAACTACAACCTATCATAGAATTGACCTCTTCCTCTCTTACCGAGACTCCTTCCATTGGTGAAAATTCGTAAAGAGTAGGGGGTTTTCGCTGAGGTGACATTGGGCGTCTACCCCATTGTTGTCCCATTGTCTAGTTTATACCTTGTAGGGTTTCCCTCCCCAAGGCCTACTAGATTTTGCGACAACAAAGACTATGAAGAAGACTCTAGAAGGGTCAAATTTGTATCTCTAGTTCAGAGTTGAAGAAATCAAACATAACCTCTAGTTGGTTATTGAGTTATGTTATAACTGGGCCATTAGGAGGAAAAGGGGTTCCATTCATTTTGATTGTATATTGTTTCAAAATAGAGCAAAACAACTTCAAATAGAAGTGAGAGAGCATAACAGAGGGGGTTTGTGTTCTGTAGCAACCCAAGGGCCACAGGCTTCAATAACTCCATAGAGAGTGCCTTCCCTTTGTACTTGCAGTATTTCCATTCCATACAAAAGAGAGCAGAACATCATCATCTTCCAACTGGGTTTTCTCCCCAAAAGCGTTTACTAGAGCATATCTTGGTGTTCATTGTGATTGGTGTGTGTTTGTACTTCATTGTTCTCTACTTTCCACATTTTATTTATTGCATGCATAAACAACAAAATCAATAATAACATATCTTAATCTAAAGGAATTAACCCTTCATATCATAGCATAGATTTTGGTTTACTTTAATATATCTGTCCAGTGGAATATCCACAGTAGTTTACAAATCATATAAAGGTTACCACCTTATAATTTGACTATAACAACCATAAGGATTACTACAAGTTGCATAAGTACATGTGTATTCCCTATTTAGGAATATCACACTCAACCTTTTTTGTACAAAAAGCAAAGTTTAATAATGCCTTGAAAAGGACCACAGACTTTTAGTTAATATTCCTTCCAAAAGCAAATTAACAACCAACCAACAATAGTGATGATCACTAATATTTGTTAAGTAAAACAAGATTAATGAACAATGTGGGAAAACATGTAGTGGCCAATGCACTTTTGTCAAGAAATAATAACATTGCTAAAATAGGTGAACATGAAACCCAATTAATTAATAAATAATATCACCTTATGGCATAATTGACCACAGTAATCCAAAATTTAGGTTCCCTAAAACACAAAATCTTTTATAAATTCCATGATTCCACTAGCATGTAATGTATGGAGAAATAAAACCTATGAAGTAGTAAAAAAATGTTTATTGGAATTTAGAAGAACATGAAAAAGAAACAGAAAAATATGTGAATATCGCAAAAATTGCCAAGTTAATAAGTCAAAAGACATACCCAATTAATTAATAAAACATATCACCTTACAGCGTAATTGACCATAGTAATCCAAAATTTAGGTTCCCTAAAATAAAAAATAAAAATAAAAATTATAAATTCCATAATTCCACTAGCATGTAATGTATGGAGAAATCAAACCTATGAAGTAGCAAAAAAATATGTCTATTGGAACTTAGAAGAACACGAAAAAGGAACAGAAAAATATATGAATATTGAAAAACTTGCCAAGTTAATAAGTCAAAAAAACATTGAAATGTAATCCAAAATTGACCATAGTAATCCAAAATTTAATTTCACTGTAATACAAATTCCATGAGAGTCTTGTTACCCCTTGGACTAAGTCACCTGACACGGGGATACAGGATTTGACGGATACAGGGATTCGAGTGTCGGATACGAGCACGTTGACCCCCCAAAACAGGACACGTTTGGATACGTTATATATTATTTTATATATATATATATAGATATTAAAAATTAGATATTTCTTACACAAATTCTCTTTCATGATACAAATTCATTTATTTCAAACATAGATCTTCATCTAGAGGTAAGTTTTACAAAGTAACATTATGCATACAAATACAATTGTGACAAATGATAAATCATAATACATATTCAATTCATCAATGATCTAATAGGAGAAAGACAAGATAGTAAGATAAAGATATCGTAGTTTTCTCATTAAATCATCAAAATCAAAATGTGTTACATAGATAGTGCAGTGCCAATGGCAAATGATAGCAAATACAAAACAACTACAAATATACAAGCCTCAAGGCAGTAGGTAGCTCATGACTCATGAGTCATCAATCCTCACATTCATCACCAAAATTAGCATCGTTGTATTCATCATCATGGTCACCACTTCTCTCCTCTGCTGCATCCTCCTCCCCTGCATCTAAAGTCATCTTTGCATCTATTTGTGTGGAGGATGACCCCTCTACAGTATCACTATCATCAAATGTGACAAGCTCTAGCAATGGATCATTGAGATCCAAGTTGGCCAATGCCAACTCAATACTGTTGTCCAGACCCATATCATCAGGAGAGACATCCCACATCTTTGTCTTTCCCTTCTACCTCTCATCCCTCTGCCTGTAAATAAGACGAAGGTTGGTGTGCACATACACCATTGTCTCCGCCCTCGACTGCTCAAGCCTGCTTTCCTTAACACTATACAAATTCCCATATGTGCTCCAATTCCTCTCGCAACAAGAGGATGAAGTCACATAAGAGAGGAGCCTCATGGCTAACTGTTGTAGGGGAGGGCTTGTTACCCCATGATTTGCCCACCAAGAATAGGGCTTCTTAGCCCGTCTGTCTCTAATCAAATCATATCCTGCAAATCGACCAATGCCAGTGGAAAACTTTGCAAAGGCATCCTCCACCTCATCAAGGGATGCACTATCCTGAAAAACCCGCCTGAATGCATCTTTCCTCCCCTGTGAGATTTCACTATCCATGTGAGGAGGGAATCTGCGGGAAGGTCCACCATTCAACCACTCATGGTTGTAGTATTTTGGGTTCAATGAGTGAGCCAAACAATGTAAAGGTGTGCAATTCTTGTCCCATCTGCTAACAAGAATATCATGTATGGTGGTGACGAAGACCTCTGATGATGTCTCATACTCGGGCACTCACTCTGTAAAATAATGCTCCTCACAGACTCAATCATGGAATCCCATCCCTAATAAACCTCTCCTGGGATGGTTTGGTCTGTATCTGCAAATCGAAGCAAAGAAATTATAGGGTCCATGATCTAAATAAGTAGATCTACCCTCTCCCACCAAGCATCATCTAACACTGTGTCCTTCACTCTCTTAGAGGCTACTTGATCTGTCTTTCTCCAAAAAGACCAAAACTCTAAAATAACCATGGCCCCAAGAGCAGTCTTGACCTCCCTTGACCTCTTCAACATGATGAATGAAGAGGCAAACCGTGTATCCACAATCTTCAACAATGATAGATTGGTGTACTCCTTGTAGATAGTGAGGGCATTTGTATGATTTCGTACAAAGTTACAGATATGTCGTGCATCCTCAATAATGCTACCAATCCAAAGCACATCAGAAGCAATAGATTTCATTGTTAAGTTCAATGAATGGACAATGCAAGGTGTCCAAAACACTTGTGGATATTTAGCTTCCGCAATCATGCTAGCAGCGTTGCAAACAAGTACATTATCTATAATGATTTGCACACAAGAATCAACACCTACATCTTCAATAACTTTAATAAACAACTCACCCATATATTATGCATCCTTGTATTGTCTAAGTGCATCCACTGCTTTCGAGAAAACTGGACCATTCAAGGAAGACACCATGAAGTTAATGAGTGGGATTCGTGTTGGATCTGTCCATCCATCAAAAACAATGCTAACCCCAGATGTCGGCCATGATGCTTTGATAGGCTCAAGTATTTTTTCCACCTCGTTTTTTGCCTTTGTCAACAACGTGGTTCTAAGCTTCTTTGACCCAAGAGATGAATACCCTGATGGAGCCCCTTGAGTTAGAGCTCGGCACATCTCAATAAATAGAGATGAGCATGCAACATTAAAAGATATGAAATTTTGATGAAAAAAAGGCAATGGTGAGATCAAGCTCTTCCCGTTTCTCTTTCTGAAAAATCTTGTCCATTGGACCAAGTGAAATTGCCTTTCTTTTTGCTACTTGTCCCCCACCAGAACTCTCAAATGGGAATTTGTTGTTGCTTTTCCTCAAGAATGAAAGGGGGTCACCGTTCTTGGTTTTTTTTAATTTTGCGGCCACATTTGGCATACCAACATTGGACTCTCTTTCCATTTCTTTCCTCTTTGGTAAAGGCACCTTTGTACAAGTTGTAATTCCACAACCTAGTAAAGACAACAAATGACCTTTCACATGGAAATATGTGCTCGTGAAAGTATTGTTGCAATAGCTGCATTTCCAACTCACATTGCCTCCTCCCTTCACCTTGTTGCTTGGCCCTTGCTCTCTTGTGAAATATTTCCACAATGGATACTTGTTATCTTGAGGAAGTCTTCCCTCAACATTTGAAGTTGTTGCAGCCCCACTTGCAATAGAGGGAACACTTGCAGCAGACTCTGATAAAATTGGGAGAGGAGGGGCATCTCCAATGGGGACATTCTTCCCCCTCCTTTGCCCCTTCCCTGTTGCCCTTGATTGAGCCATGAATGCTATAAAAAAAATAAACAAAAAATGCACAAATTTGTAAAAGAAATGCACACGCAAACTGTTGTAATAAAAATGCAAAAAAAATAGAGAGAAAATGCACTTACCTGTTGCTTGCATCTCCTTGAAAATGCTCCCACGCCCTTTTCTCTTTGCTCCCAAACACCCACAACAAACTAAACAAGTCCATGTGAAAATAGAATAGCAAAAACTGCCTTTATAATGCTGCGCGGGTTGCTAAAATCCGGATTCAAATCTGAAAATCAGGACACGTTCGAAAGGACACGAATCCGACCGAATCGTGTCTGATTCGCTTGATTCGGGACACAATGGGCCTGGGGGACGAATCCGGTTTCATAGCCCTCAGGTCAGTAGGGGTACATACAAATTTTTGCAACATATTTCACCACCATTGTAAGCTTAAGTTCACAAGTAAAATTCCTTGTAACAACCATGCGAGGCCCTACATTAGGTGTCTTAAACTTGTTTGATTGAACCATGGTCGGTCCCTTTGGGTTCATCTCAAGCTTCTTTCATCCTGGATAGGATTGGAGGGCCTTAGATGGGCTTATATGAGGACTCGTGCTTTTATAGAAACCTACCTTTTGTAAGGGTGATCACCAGTGATGGGCCACTACAGCCCGTGTCAAACTGCACTTATGTCTCTATGCAAGGTTAAATGTTTATAGAGTTTGCATGCAGCCTTAGATTTGGTGCAGTATCTCTCAAACGGTTCTCATACATGACATTAGCACCATGACAATTTTCTATGTTTCCCAATGCAGTTCACATTTCCTAATACAAGTGGTCCCAAAATGTCAAAAAGTCAACTTGGTCTCATTTTGTTCAATTTGATGAGAGAATGACATGCCACGTAAAAAAAATCAATCAAAGGTATTGTCATGTTACAACTAGTCAAAAGTGGTCAAATAGGTATTACAAATTTCCAAGTGGCAAAACACTGTTAACATTAAAGTTTTAAACAGTCTCAGAATCCTCAAGTTCCTCAAGGCATTAGAGAACTAACACAGGGACATGATGACATGAAAGGATGTGATGATGTGGCAACGCTAGGCAAGATATGGAAAATTGAAAGCATACACAATTCAAATTAGGGCAAGTTTCAACAAACCCAAGTGTCAGAAGGGTCAAAATCATCAAGGCGTTGGAGAACCTAGTCATAGGAAGCTAGTTCAAATTTACTACTAAGGAAGAGTCAAGCGAACTAATTGTTGGAGAGTCAACTAGTCGTTAAAAGGGTCAAGCTAGACATTGGAGGTATCATGGACCAAGGAAGTTAGAAAGGGGGCAATAAACTAGCCTTTGCAAAGTCAAGAAGTCACCGTATGGACCATGTCGGGCTATCTCCCAACCCAAGCAAATTACTAAGGAAAAAATCGAGCTTGAAGGAGAATAATAGAGTGGGATGTTGAGCTTCCAAAATATATTATTCTTCATCTTTGACTATTTCAGGCCATTTCCGAAGGGAACATTGGACCAAATTGGGACTTTGTGGACTAATTCGACCCCTTGGTGGGAAAACTAAATTTGTATTGTAAAATTTTATAAAATATACTAAGTCTTTGACATGTGGATGACTAGTAGAAAATTATTTTCTAGAGGCGGAGTCTAACAAGCCATTATCTACCCGTTAGAATTTTTTTATATAAGGCTAGCCTCCCCTCTAGCAAAAGGTTGTTATTGTTATCTTTGCGAGATCAATGCCATTTATAAAGAACTCATTTGCAAACTTGTGTAATAATCTTTAGATTTGTGGGTTGGCTCTTACTATCTCTTTTCTTCTCACTTTTTTGTTGCAAATATTTCACATCTAACTTATTTTCCAGCTAGTAAGATCACATAAAAGCTAGA
This sequence comes from Pinus taeda, assembly GCA_000404065.3. Taxonomy (NCBI): domain Eukaryota; kingdom Viridiplantae; phylum Streptophyta; class Pinopsida; order Pinales; family Pinaceae; genus Pinus; species Pinus taeda. The sequence continues at coordinate 12,134 of APFE030847956.1, read as the reverse complement.
GGATCGACCTATAAAGAGGCTACATAGCCACGTGGAGTGGTCAAACTAGGGAGAAGTCTCGCTTTGTCATTTTATTGTGGGTGGGTTGTTCCAACAAGGGTTGAACCATTCAGGAAGGGAGCTTGCATCTCAACGCATACTCGAACTGAAGGCCAGAGAACACCACGCTAACGACCACTTCTAGTTGAGTCTTAAAACTAAAGAGTACCTTATGTCACAAGTGTGTGTGATTTCTTTTATAGATCAATCCCACTTCCCTAATCAAGTGCAAAATCAAGTTAGAGAGGAATGTGTTTCTCAATCCAACTCTTGAGGTAAGTATTAAAGACACAAGGTAAGAATATCCAAAAATCATCTATTTCAAAAAAATCAGAACTTCTTCTTGTTCTATTTTAGTTTAGTATAGGTTACTTGCTGATTTTTCAAGCCTTATCTCAAAATAGCAAGTTAAATTTGTAGGAATTTACAGGGTAAGTTCCTCAGACAGAACACCAAAAGGACACCGCTCACAAACAGATCACAGATCAATACAGCAGTATTTTGACGTGGTTAAAACCCTCAGAGAGGGAAACAGTCCACGGCCTGCGCCAACGTGGCTACTACAGGCAATTTATTAATAAAAGAATGAAAATTTACATAAGCTTCTCTCATGCACGGTTAACCTACAAATGACCCTCCATGCGCTTTAAATAGAATTCATGGACCAATCGGGTGTCAAGCCACGGATCAAGTGTCGGTAATACCGAGGAGAGAATGAACCGTCGGATCACTACATATCGTGACCGTCGGATTGTAAGTTACAAAATGTACAACGGTAAAGAAACACACTTTACCTAACGCTAACCTAACTCTATACTAGACCAAGTTGAACTTAACTATTCCTATGTGTCGAAATATCCTAACAAAATTAACTTGGATTGTTTAAAATTAAATAAATTTTTAGCCAAGATTGTGATACATTGAATTTAGATTATTTTGCACATCTTTTGCCCTTGTATCAAGTGTATTTCATTGCATATCTGAACATTAAAGATGTTGTTACAAGAGAAATTTGCAAGTATTTCAAGATCCATTGTACCTACCAAGTATGTACTTTGTTGGAATCTTGATTTTAAATTCTTATAGTAACCAACCTAGATCCATCTTAACTCCAGATTTATCAAACGTCGAGAGGGATCAAATCTCTTGAGGCGCAAACCTCTTTTTTGAGTGCAAAACTTGAGGAAAGGTTTGCACCTCGAGAGATTTGATCCCTCTCGGCAGTGCTCAAGGCAACCGACTTCTACTTCTTGCTCATCCTGTTTATCAAAGTAGAACCCAAAGAAAAACAACATCCAGAAGTGCTCTTGCGATCCACCACACTGCCAGCCCAATCAGCATCAGAATAACCATGCAGCCTCACATTTCCGGCAGTGTATCTCAATCCAAAAGTGATTGTGCCCCGAAGATATCTCAAAAGATTCTTGGCGGCAATCCAATGTATGTGATGAGGCTCAACCATGTACTGGCTCAATGTGTTAATTGCTAAACATATGTCCGAACGGGAGTTCACCAGGAACATCAGTGCTCCTATGAGTTAACAATACTTAGAAGCATTTCCCAATTCAGGTCTAGCAGCACTTCCGCATAACTTCTTGAAGTTAAGTTCCTTTGGAGTAGTCATGGACTTGCAGTTCACCATCCCAAATCTTTCAAGAATCTTCATAATATATTTTCCTTGAGAAAGGGAAATCTCGCCTGGCTTTTGCCAAACCTCCAACCCTAGGAAGTAATGCATCAGTCCTAGGTCTAGCATCTCGAATTCGAAATCCAACTCCCTCTTACATTGATGAATAACAGGGTCTGCACTGGTCAGAAAGAGATCGTCCACATAGAGTACCATGATGAGAGGTCTATCATTCTCAACCTTAAAATAAAGGTTCGGATCAGCTTCACTTCTCGTAAATCCCAGCTTCATTAAATAGCTATCAATCCTCTATTACCAAGCCTGTGGTGCTTGCTTCAACCCATAGAGGGCTTTCTTCAACCTGCATACATGTGACTAACAATCTTGAACTTCGAACCCCTTAAGTTGTTCTACACAAACTTCCTCCTTAAGTGAACCATGCAAGAAGGTAGTCTTGAGTCTTGACATCCATCTGATGAAGATTCCATCCTTGCGAGACAACAAGGGCTATAATCGAACGAATGGTGGTGTAGCGGGCAACCGGTGCAAATATCTCATCATAATCTACACCTTCCGTTTGAAAAAAGCCTCGAGTAACGAATCTAGCCTTGAACTTTTCAGTGCTTCCATCAGCTCCATGCTTGATCTTGAAGAGCCATTTCGAGGAGACAACGGATTTGTCCTTGGGTCTAGGGACCACATCTCAGACATCATTCTTCATAATTGACTCATACTCTTTGTTGCATCCTTCAATTGCATCCTTCCAAACCTGGTGTTTCGCAGCTTCTTCGAATGTGCAAGGCTCAGATTGACCAATGGTGCTCATAGCAATTAAGTACCCTTGGTACCTATTCGGCTTCTTACTTTCACGGAAAGTCCCCCTTGGTGCAATGTGCCTCTCATCATCTTCGAGAGTCTCCCTAAGACATGAGGGTCTCCCCTTGGAGGAGGAAGGCTCATGAGGGAGTGGATCAATAAGATCCATAGGTTCATCAACATCAGGCATTGTTTCGTCCTCTTTTTCACCCTGATTTCCCGTGTCAGCCTCTTTGTCCTTCCTTAGGATAGGAAGGTTGTTGATCTTCTTGAGGGCCATATCTTCGTCGAAGGTGACATCATGACTTATCTCATAAATTCTATATCCCTTAGAATTTTCACTATAGCCCACAAAGATTCCTTTCTTCCCAGATGCACCCATTTTGCTTCATTTCTCTTTTGGCACATGAAAATATACGGGGCTTCCAAAAATTCTAAAATGAGACATCGGGTTTCTTACCAGTGAACTTTTCTTCGGGAGTCTTGGAGTCCAATCCTTGATGAGGGCATCGGTTTTGAACATATACGGCGGTATTTGCAGCTTCACCCCATAGAAACTTTGGAAGGCCTTGATCATGAAGCATGGCACAGACAGCTTATACAATAGAGCGATTTTTTCTTTCAGCCACACCATTCTGCTCGAGAGTGTATAGCGTTGTAGTCTCCCTCTTAATGCCAGCTTCTCTGTAATAATCTTGGAATTCATTGGATTCTAACTCGGACATACCTGTCACCAACTGTCTCACATCGGGTAGGGCCTTATAATGAAGATGAGCGAACCTCCGATGCCATAGTTCAAATTGTAGAGATGTGTCACAAGACATGGCTCCCAATGGACTTCCTCCAACTTGATACAAATTGTCAACCCTGAACCCAAGAATAAAAGCATCCTTGAAATTTCTTTTCCAAACACGTACCTTTACATCGATAAAAGTCACCTTGAATCCTTTATCTTCCATTGTTGAAATGGACACCAAGTTTTTCTTGAGATCGGGTACATATACTACTTGCAAACGAATAGTGTTACCTTGATTCAATTGAATGGTAACATGCCCTACTCCCTTCACAGGATAGGTGGCATTGTCTCCAAGGATGATCTCCAAGTTTGTCTCCTTTTTCTATCAGATTAGAGAGGGCTTCCTTGTACTCGATGAAGTGACTTGAGGCACCACTATCAATTAGCCAACTTCCCAAAGTGTCCGGAAGAGAGGCAGTGGAGAGGGTCGATATAAGATATTACTCTTTTTGCTTATTGTTAACAACATTGGATTCATCATACCTAGAGTTCCTTGATTTCTTGGGGGGTCGACCATTTCCTTGATGTCCCGCATTCCTTTTTCCTTTGCCATTGGACCTGCCATTCCTTTGATCGTTGTTGTTGAAGTTACTCCTGGAGTTGTTATGATAGTCATCATCTCGAGGTGTATCCCTTTTATTAGGAACTCCCTTGCATAGTGGCCAAACTTATTGCAAACAAAGATCCTACCCTTCCTTCCTCCCTTAGATCCAGGCTTTCCATGGTAATGACCTTTAGACCCTACATTATTCCTCCTTTTGGCATGAGCAAAGAATGCAAAGGGGTTGCTTCTGTTAAAAGGCATTTCTTGCTCCACCATTCTTGTTTCTTCTTGAATGCATCTCGACATCAATTCTTCAAACCCTGGAATTCAATCATAGTTGAGTATAGTGGTTCTAAATACATACCACTCAGGTGGGAGTCCTCCAAGGGTGGTGAGAGTAAGTTCCTTGTCAAGAAATAGGATTGAATGTCCTCATCCTTGCCCTTCTTAATATCCTTCAACTTATTCTTGAGAAAGAAAATCTAGCATTACTAACCTTGAACAGGCTGACCAACCTGTCATATATCTCATTGGAGGTCTTCAGTTCGGAGATATAGGCTACCAGATGCTTGTCAATGGAATCCCTGATAATCTTCTTCGCTTTGACTTCAGCCTTATTGTACTTGGTCTTCGCAACAGCCGGTGGATTTGAAAGAGGCTCAGGGATTTTACCTTGCACATAATCCATCACTTCCTTCTCTTCCAAGGTCAAATCAAGAGACATCTTCCATCCATGATAATCAAATTTATCATGGAGCTTGTCTTCAGTCGGGAAGTAGGATGAGGAACCCATTGAGTCTTTTGTCCTTGTCCAACTGTCTTTGGTGATTTCTCTTTCACTCTTGCTTGTCTTTGTCTTCACCTCAGCTCTAATACCATGTTAATTTTAGGCAACAACAGTATGTTCTATGTTTTAGAGCAATTTTACTTCAATTTCTTTATGAGCCCAATATCAATTTTAGTTTAGCAATCACATAAACATGTAAGTAAAATGTTGATAGAACATAAACATAAACAGTAGAAGACAAGCCAAGACAAGAGGACACAAGATGTGGCACCAACCAAGGACAAACCCCAATGTGGGGAAACCCTTGATCAAATCATCTTTTAGTCTTCAATAGTTCAACAAAGAGAGATAGTACAATTTACAAATTCTGATAATTTATGACAACATCAAAAGAGCCCTAACAAGAAAAGTCAACGATGGTCAACAAGGCAAATTTGACCCTCAAAGATTCAGTCAACTTCAGTCAACTTCGGCCTCCAAACAACAAGATGAAACAACTCTCAAAATAGTCAAATTCTGCGCAGTCAAAGTCTGGTCAAACAATCAACCTGCGATCACCCCTAACCACAGTCAACGCTGGTCAAACAGAGGTCAAACAACCTCGGATTTTGTGCCCAGAATTGCGGCCTGCCCAAACAAAAATTCCTCGCACAAAACCGCATTCAAAGATGCTCAACACTTGGTCAACGCAGTCAAAACAACCTCCTGAAGTTTTTAGTCAAATCTAGTCAACGCAGGGACAACAAGAAAACAGCCTTTCCTTCGCACATGTGGAGAGAGAGAGAAGCCCAGAAATCTGTACCCAACCAATGAGAGAGAGAGAGATGAATGTGTGTAGATGAGTGATGTCCAAATGAGGATGAGGCATCATGTATTTATAGGCAAGCGTTGAGGATGAATAGACATGATTGTTGGGCTTCTGAGCCTACATGAGTTTACTCGCCGACCTTAACAATTTGGCCATAATCAAAATAAATTCATATCTTGATTTGTACATGTCAGAATCGAATGATCTTTAGATCAATCCTACACCTCTCAGAGAGAGGAATCCAAGAAAACTATCAAATGTCATAAATGAGATGACCCATGTGGAGTTTGGCACTAGTTGCCAATTTTAACAAAAAACAACATCTACATTGAAATCAATGCATCTAATGCAAGTAACCAAATAGGATTAGAAATCATCTACACTCAAATCAATGCATCTAGTGCAAGTAAGCAAATAGGATTAGAAACCAACATCTACACTGAAATTAATCCATCTAGTGCAAGCAATCAAATAAGATTAGAAATCACCACCTACACTGAAATCAATGTATTTAGTGCAAGCAATCAAATAGGATTAGAAATCATCTACATTGAAATCAATGCATCTAGTGAAAGTAATCAAATATAATTATAAATCAACATCTACATTGAAATTAATGCATCTCATGCAAGCAGACAAATAGGATTAGAAATCACCATCTACACTGAAATCAATGCATTTAGTGCAAGCAATCAAATAGGATTAGAAATCATCTACATTGAAATCAATGCATCTAGTGCAAGTAATCAAATATCATTCGAAATCAACATCTACACTAAAATCAATGCATCTAGTGCAAGCAATCAACTAAGATTAGAAATCACCATCTACACTGAAATCAATGCATCTAGTACAAGAAATCTTCTTCCCTCTCTCCCCCCTCCATCTATATCTATATCTCCCTTCATCTCTCCTTCTTTGTCTCTCTATCTCACCCCCCAAACTCACACGCTCTCTCACTCCATATCTATCAATCTCTCTGTCCCTCCCTCCCTGTCTCCCTCTCTCTTCTTCCCTCTCTTCACCTTCCATCTATATCTCTATCTCCCTCTGTCTCTCTATATCACCCCCAAAACATACACTCTCTTTCTCCAATATATCTATCTATCACTCCCTCCTCCTCTCCCTCTCTCTCTCTTTCTCTCTCTTCCCCTTCTCTCCCTCTCCCCTACTTCTATCTTTCTTCCCTCCTGTTGTCCTCTCTCCCTCTCTCTCCATCTTCCTTATCACTCCCTCTCCCTCTCTCCACCTTTCTCTCTCTGCCTTTCTTCTTACATCCCTCTCTCCCCTACTCCATCTCCATCTCTCTTTCCCTACCTCTCTCCACTCTCTCACATCCTGTTAAGTTATGGTATTTTCTATGCTTATAACAGTTTACTTCTCTTTCTTATTATTATCCACAGATTAGCAATCACATGTACATAAAGTAAAGTGCAAATAGAACATTAAACGATCGACAGAAAACAAGCCAAGACAAGAGACACAAGATGTGGCGGCTAACCAGGGAAAAACCCCAATGTGGGGAAACCCTTTAATCAAATCTTCCTTTATCTTCAATAATTCAGCAGAGAGAAATAGTACATAAATCTGATTTACATCAGCAGCAGCAAACCGTAGATCAACGAAACTAGGGCAGACAATATCTTGCGTCGGATCAGCTTGATTCTACCACCAAAAAATGCGGCCTTCAGAAGAGATCCAGATTCACCTACAGCGCAGTTGAGAGAGGCAGACTTATGGTCAACGTTGGTCAAACTTTGGTTCTGCAGTTGCAGCACTAAAACTGCGTCCTTCCTTCCACATGTGTGAGAGAGAGTCTCTTTTCTGCGCAGTAGAGAAGAGCCTCTTTTCTACGCAAGAGAGAGAGGGATGTGATGAGATGAGTGAGTCCAAATGAGGAAAAGACCACCTGTATTTATACACAACTGTTGATGTTTGAATAGATGTGACTGTTGGGCTTCTGAGCCTACATGAGTTGTAGGTCAGCTTGATAATTATTCCATAATCACAATAAATTCATATCTCCATAAATAGTTATCGGAATCGGATGATCTTTAGATCAATCCTACACCTCTCGACGAGAGGAATCTAATAAAAATATTATCAGCCATGAATAAGATAACCCACATGGAGTTTGGCCCTAGTTACCAATTTTAACACTCCCTCTCAACTAGGGAGAACTCCATTTGCAATCTGTCTGTCGGTCACTACTATTCATCCATCAAATGCACTTCCCTGTATAGCTTGACCCCTGCTCTGCTCTGCTCTATCCTGCCTGCACTACTCTATTTTGTTCTGCCCTGTTCTCATCTGCACTACTCTGTTCTGCTCTGCTCTGCTTTGTCCCAGACCAGTCTCAACAGACCCGAAGTCAGGGCATAGTGGGTACAACTTCTACCACTGGTCCCATACCAGTATCATCCTCCACTGACTCAAAGTTAGTCTCAGAGTGCGTACCACTAGTCCCAGACCAGTCTCAACCGACCCGAAGTCAACGTCATAGTGGGTACAACTCCTACCACTGGTCCCAGACCAGTATCATTGATCCCAGATCAATGAAGGTCATCCTAGCATAAGGAGTATGGTAGATACAGCGATGCGTTTCATCGGTACTACTATGGTCCCTATCCTCATTTCCCTGCTCATTGATCAGATGAGAGGTACTTCCCATGAGTCCCAGACTACATGGGTAGGATGCCTCAATAGGAGAACTAATCAATCCTGTCCACAGGAGAGCGAATCATCCTGTCCCACAAGAGAGCGAATCATCCTATCCCACAAGAGAGCAAATCATCTTGTCCACAAGAGAGCGAATCATCCTGTCCACAGGAGAGCGAATCATCCTGTCCACAATCGCCATGGAGAACACATCATCCAAACCTCACAGGAGAACCAATCACCCTACTACATAATCGCCACGGGGTGTACATGTACACCACCAGGGGATGGTGAATCACCCTATGGTCATATGTCGCTCCAAGAAGTACCCCGCACCACCCCGGAGCTCCCAGAGCTCAATACATCATACAGTGCCCTCATCAGAGGGTCTTTGAACAACACCAAGTTGTTATCGGAAAGTCAAGCATTTGACTTTCCCTAAGGGGCTTTGTCAGAATGTCGGCGACCTGTTCATCTGTACCGATATGTTGGAGCCTTATTGCTCCTTGCTAGTGGTACCTGATATCGATATGCTTGGAGCGATCATGAAATACGGGATTCTCTGACAAATGCATCCCACTCTGGTTGTCACATAGGATCACGATGGTATCCAATGTAAATCCAAACAGCTCACTGAAGAGCTTTTGCAACCAGACTGCCTCATAGGAGGCCATGCTAGCAGCAACATACTCTGCTTCGGTGGTGCTCAAAGCCACCAACTCTTGCTTCCTGCTCATCCAGGATATCGAAGCAGATCCCAAGGAGAAACAACACCCGGAAGTGCTCTTACGGTCCTCCACATTGCCTGCCCAATCAGCATCAGTGTATCCAAGTAGTCTCACATCTCCGGCAGTGTATCTTAACCCATATGTAATTGTGCCACGAAGATATCTTAACAGATTCTTAGCACCAATCCAATGTATGTGGTGAGGTTCAACCATATGTTGACTCAACGTGTTGACCGTGAAGCATATATCTAGAGGGGAGTTCACTAAGAACATTAATGCTCTGACGAGTTGCCGATACTCGGTAGTATTTCGTAAAACAGGTATAGCAACACTACCACTTAACTTCTTGAAGTCAAGCTCCATCGGGGTAGTTACGGGCTTGCAGTCCACCATACCGAATCTTTCCAAAATCTTCACCACATATTTTCCTTGAGATAGGAAAATTTCCCCTGGCTTCTGCCAAACTTCGAGTCCTAGGAAATAGTGCATCAGTCCTAGGTCCTTCATTTCAAATTCGGAAGCCAACTCCCTCTTACATTTGTGAATGAGAGGGTCTACTCCTGTTAGGAAGAGGTCATCCACATACAGCACCAGTATGAGAGGTTTGTCATCTTCAACCTTAAAGTAAAGGTTAGGATCAGATTCACTCCTAGTGAATCCCAGCTTCATCAAGTAGCTATCAATCCTCCCATACCATGCTCGAGGTGCTTGCTTCAGCCCATAGAGAGCTTTCTTCAACCTGCATACATGAGATTTTTGATCATAAATCTCAAATCATTCGAGTTTCTCCACGTAGACTTCTTCTTAGATCGAACCATGCAAGAACACGGTCTTGACATCCATCTGATGTAGGTTCCATCCTTGTGAAGCCGCAAGGGCTATGATCGAGCGGATGGTCATATATCTGGCAACAAGTGCAAATATCTCATCATAGTCTATACCTTCCTTCTGGGAGAAACCACGAGCAACAAAACAAGCCTTATACTTTTCCGTACTTCCATCTGCTGCATGTTTTATCTTGTAAAGCCATTTAGAAGTGACAATTGTCTTGTCCTGGGGTCTGGGAACTACTTCCTAGACATCATTCTTCATAATAGACTCATATTCTTTAGTCATAGCATTCTTCCATACTTGATGCTTGACGGCATATGAGAATGATGAAGGCTCATTTTGTATGATCGTGCTCATGATGATCAGGTATCCCTGATACCTGTTAGGTTCCTTACTTTCACGGAAGGTTCCTCGGGATGCAGTGTGTCCTTCAGCATCATCGAGTAGCCCCCTAAGCCAAGAAGGCCTCTTTCTAGAATAGGAAGGCTCAGGTGGATCAATAAAATCCATGGGTTCCTCCACATCAGGCATTGTTACATCATCTGCCCATAGAATCTTCAGAAATCTTTGATCATGGAGCATGGCACAGACAACTTCCACAATCGTACAATTCTTCGTTTCTGCCACACCATTCTGCTCAGGAGTATATGGTGTAGTAGTCTCCCTCTTAGTGCCAACCTCAGATATGTCTAAGTGAACCAACTGTAATATACCAGAGGTCTTGCTTTGGCTTGAGGGGAATGGTCCCCTTTTGAGCTTTCCTTTGGCACATCCTGGACATACACCTTCTTTCTCTACTCGGAATTCGGGCATCCCTGTTACCATTTGTCTTACATCGGGTAGAGCTTTATAATGAAGGTGGGCAAACGTTCAATGCCAAAGTTCGGACTGAATAAATTTTTCACAAGACATGAAACCTAGCGGACTTCCACCGACCTAATATAATGAATCAACTCGAAACCCAAGAGTGAAGGCATATTTAACATTATTGTTCCATATACGTACCTTGCCATCGCTAAAGGTCACCTTGTAGCCTTTGTCTTCCATTGCTAAGATGGAAACTAGGTTCTTTTTGAGGTCAGGTACATATAATACATCTTGTAAGTGGATCATATTACCTTGATTCAATTTAAGAGAGACATTGCCTACACCTTTCACGGGATATTTCATATATCTCCAAGGGAAATTTCCAAGTTAGTTTCTTTCTCTATCAGATTATGGAGAACTTCTTTGTAGCCAGTGAAGTGCCTTGAGGTGCCACTATCAATGAGCCAAATTCCCATTGAGTCCGAAGGAGAAAAGGTAGATAGAGCAGTTGGTAGATAATATTCATCCTGCTTATTTTCAACAGTGTTGGATTTATACCTGGAATTTCTAGCCTTCTTGAATGGTTGTCCTCTTCCTTGATTTCCAGCGCTCCTTTTACCTTTGCTATTGAATTTTCCATTCCTTTGATTGTCATGAGAGGGATTTTGATCATCGTCCCAGTGTGAGTCCTTTCTATCAGGGCACTCCCTCGCATAGTGACCTGCTTTATCGCAAATGTAACATTGTCCTTTTCTTCCACCCTTAGATCCAACCTTTCTTTTTTATTTAGTCCCGGAATTTTTTCTTTTCTTAGCATGAGAGAAAAGGCAGCAGGAGGACCTTTGGGCATGGGCATTTCTTGCTCTTCTACCCTTGTTTCTTCTGGAATGCATGTAGCCATTAATTCCTTGAAACTAGGAATTACATTATTGTTCAGAAAAGTAGTCTTGAACATGTACCATTCGGATGGTAATCCTCTAAGAGTTGTGAGTGCCATTTACCTATCAGTAATGGTCTCCCCAATCGATAGGAGATCGTTCCCGATCTCAGTGATTCTTAAGAAGTATGCTTGCATACTCTCATCTTTGCCCTTCTTAATATCCTTCAGCGTATCTCTAAGAAACAAAACTTGATTTGCATCATTAACTTTAAATAAACTCACCAGTCTATCGTAGATTTCCTTGGAGGTGTTCAGGTCGGAGATGTAGGCCACCAAGGTCTTGTCGATAGAGTCCCAGATGATCTTCTTTGTTTTGACTTCACTGGTTTTCCATTCTCTTCCTGGAAGCAGTGGATGCATTTGATGGAGGCTCAACAATATTGCCTCTTACATGGTCCAGTACTCCTTAATCTTCTAAGGTTAGATCGATAGACATTTTCCATCCGTGATAGTCAGCTTTCTCATGAAGCTTGTCTTTGGCAGGGAAGAGTGTTGAGGACCCCATAGTTCTTTTAGGATAGCCTTGCCAATCTTCTCTTCGGTGATTTCTCTTGCGCTTGCTCTTGCTCTTGCTCGGGCTTTGTCTTCACCTTAGCTCTGATACCATGTTAATTTATGGTATGTTCTATGCTTATAGTAGTTTACTTATCTTTTTTATTATTATCCATGGATTAGCAATCACATGTACATAAAGTAAAGTGCAGATAGAACATTAAACGATCGACAAAAAACAAGCCAAGACAAGAGACACAA
>APFE030847950.1:23415-40282 GCA_000404065.3 Pinus taeda | reverse complement strand
TATATATTTACCATATTAATAATATATATTTACCATATTTCAACTTGTCCTGACGATGAACCACACTGGTTGGTTCGAAACGCGTCGACAAATGATTTTTTATGTGATTTTGCCGAAATTATTCTCACAAATATGGTTTATTTTGACGGTGAGATAATTGTTGTCACGAGAGTTAAAGATTGAATGTAAGAAGAGTGAAGGGAGAGGGAAACTAGGTTATGAAGAGCTAGGGTTTCAAGCTTCTGCAAGCGTTGAACTCCATGGAGGGGTGCAAAGGGGGGAGCTCCACTCCCACCTACAGTCAAGCCGTAGCCAGCCGAGGTAAGAGACCGATAGAAAGTGCCAGAGGTCCTTCAAGAGAAGGGAAAAGGAACATTGAAGAGGAATAGGATTTGAACAATACAAAGGAGGACAATAGAACAAAAGAAAATGAGGAAGAAGACAAGAAACGGGAAGTAGAAAACAAAATGCAAAAGGGGCCATGTAAACCTAAGGTTGAGGCCACACCCAGAGTAGTTTTAAATGATCCTGCTCTACAGGCGCATAGGGACCACATGCGGACCTATGCTATCATTTGTAAATTCATGGGATTATGGCCCATAGTAAAGGCGCTATAAGCATGGATTAAATACCACTGGAAACCGAAAGGAGACATAGACCTACATCTTAGGTCAAAGGGTTTCTTCACTGTGGTCTTTACAAATATTGAGGACAAAGACAGGGTGTTTGAAGGAGGGCCATACTTCTATGTAGCTACAGGCCTCTACATGCGGCCTTGGATGATGAATTTTGTCTCAAACTGAGAGACTTTCACCTCCGTCCCGGTCTGGGTAAGACTCTATTCCATACCTCTAGATTAATGGAAAACTGAATCTTTATCTACCATAGGAAAAAAATTAGGGCATTTTGTCAAAGCATCTGAGGCCACTAGAAGGGGAAAATATAATTCCTTCGCATGAATATGTGTGGAGATGGATCTCTCTAGAGCTCTACTGAATGAGGCCATCTTGGAAGTTTTTGATAAAGAATGGGTGCAAACAGTAGATTATAAACATATTCCTTTCAGATGTTGCAGGTGCCATGAGCATGGGCACCTATTTAGAGACTACCCTCTCAGTAAAATAGAGAACAAAAGTAAAGCTACCACAGTGAAAGACATTGAAAACTTTCGCAAAGTGGGCAATAGAGGAAAAGGGGGCAAAAGGGGGCCAAAGAAACATCAAACAGAAGGGCAACAAGACAGTCTGAATAGGTTCCAAGTCCTAGAAGAAGAAGAAGAGACAACAAGGGTCGATCAGGTAATGGAAGGCAACCGAGGGGAGAAGGAGAAATAAGAAAATAGTGGGAAAACACAGGATATTAATAAACAAAAAGAGACTAAACTGAGTGATGGAGAACTAGAAATGGACCAAGAAATGACCTAGAGTGAGATGGAAAGGGAGGATCATGAACTGTAGGATATTCTTGATAGAGAACACATAGATCTGAAAGGGTTCTTGAAACAAGGGACAATGGGAGGGGTAGACTCACTACCTCAAGAAAAGTTTAACAGAGTATAATAGTTGTTCCTATGGAAAACTCAAGCTAAAGGAATAGAAAGGAAAAGAAACAATGAAATGTAGGGCAATGAAGGTGTGAAAACTATGAAAACTACAATAGGGTTAGCTCCTAGCAATCCAGAAAAAAAAGAGGCCGAAAAAAGTAGAATGAGTTACCGATGGACTGTGGAAGGCTAATGATAGATTCAGGTAAGACGAAAGATCTAACTAGCTACTCCTTTACAAATCTTTCATAATGAAGTTCACATCTTGGAATATTATAGGCCTAGGAAGTAAAAGAAAACAAATAATACTTAGCAATAGAATGAAACAAGAAGCTCCGGATATGATCTTTATCTAGGAAACTAAATGTTCCATTCAAAAAATAAAAGAAATACACAGTAAATGGCTCAATAAATATGAGTTTCTAAAAGTCAAAGAAGATAAAATAGCGGGAGGTATACTTACTCTTTGGAACCCCCAAAAGATTGGCATAATAGATGTTGAGGCATCTAGGAATTATTTATCAGCGGTTATTCAGCCTGTGGGAGATAGGGAGACTTATTTGATTACAAATGTTTATGGCCCCTAAAGATCGGATGATAAACACAGGCTGCTAGATTCTCTTGTGGAACTAAGAGATAGACATGCAAGAGTATTGTGGATCATGGGTGGGGACTTCAACATGATCAAATCACTATCAGAGAAAAAAGGTGGAACTGGAACTTTAAGCAAAGACTCTATAGCATTTCAAACTTTTATAGATACTATGAAGCTAGTTGACACTGTTATGAGTAATGGCCTCTTTACATGGAACAATAAGAGAGGAGGAGATTCTCAAGTAGCCTCAAAGTTAGACAGATTCATAATCTCGGAGGACTTTATGCTCACAGATAAGGAAATGATAGTGAGAATTCCCCCCTTTGGAGGATCAAACCATTGGCCTGTACAACTTGAGGTTCAGGGCATTGGCACCCGCAAGAACAAAAATTTTAGATTTGAGAATATCTGGCTCACCCACCCATATTTTATCAACAACATTGCATAATGGTGGAAAGAAGATCTGCATATTCAGAGTACAAGATATTTTCTGCTACACAAAAGACTAAAACACATCAAGCTCAGACTCAAAGATTGGAACAAGAGTGAATTTGGTAATAATTTTGAAGCGAAAAAAGCCCATGAAGATATAGAAGCTGTGTTGGTTCAACACTTTTGAAGTATCACAGAGGAGACCATTTTAGATAGAGCTCATTTTATCAGGGACTTAACAAGGTACATACGTAAGCTAGTAACAAGAGAAGATAATTTCAATATCATTAGGCCAGTGACTGAAGAGGAACTTAGTGAGGTCATCAAATAAATGCATAATGGTAAAGCGTCAGGCCCTAATGGTTTCAATGTGGATTTCTTTAAAGCTTGCTGGAACATTGTCAAGCAAGATATTATGAATGTAGTGGAGGACTCTAGGATGAATAGAACCCTTTTGAAGGTTCTCAATACATCCTTCATTTCTTTGATCCCCAGACAAGAAATTGCTCAGACTCTAGATAGATTTAGACTGATAGCTTTCTGCAATGTGGTGTACAAGTTAATATCCAAAGTTATTGCCAATAGACTCAAACCCCTTCTTCCTACTCTAGTTTCTATGGAGCAATCAAGATATGTAGAGGGTAGACAAATTCTCAATAACATCATTCAAGCGTGTGAGGTGGTTCATTCATTGTTAAGCAATAGGAAGGCAGGAATGATTATGCAATTGGACCTAACCAAAGCTTATGATAAGTCGAATTGGACCTATATTAGGAAGGTCCTTCTAGCCTTTGGATTTGACCATAACTGGGTAACATGGGTTATGGCCCTGGTAACTTCTTCTAGCTTTTCAATTCTGGTTAATGGTTCTCCATCCAAGAATTTTACTCCTTCAAGAGGCCTCAGGCAGGGAGATCCGCTCTCCCCCTTTCTCTTTATCCTCATGATGGAAGGACTTGGTAGATCTATCAAGAATACTAAAGAAGTGGGTAACATCAAGGGTCTCCAACTATCTGAGACTGGACAGGCTATGACCCATCAACAATTTGTTGATGACACCATGCTGCAGGGCATCCCAACGGTCAAAGAAGCACTAACTTATAAACAAATCCTGAGTGATTTTTCCATGGCTACAGGTATGGAGGTAAATCTCTCCAAATCTAAGATTTTCTTCTTTAACATTAATATTGCTATTGAGAGGAATATCTCTAGAATTCTAGGGTTTCAAAGGGATGTCCTTCCTTCCAAATACTTGGGAGTTCCTCTAAATGATAAACCTTTGCACAAGAGCATTTCAGAGCCGGTGATTAGCAAGATGCAAGATAAAAATCTGAAATGGACTATTAGATCTTTAAACTTGGTAGGCCGGTTGGTGCTTACAAAATCTGTACTTCAATCAATCCCCGTCTACATGCTTTCAACCCTTCCTACTACAAAAGGAGTTTTGCAACAATTTAGAACCATTCAAAGAGACTTTCTTTGGGGTAAGGGGGAGGAGAGAAAGAAATGGGCCTTGGTAGCCTAGGATAATATTTGCAAACCTAAAAACCATGGAGGTCTTGGATTGGATGATCCAGAAGTGCTAATAAAAGTTTTAGGGACAAAATTATGGTGGCATTACGTAAAAGATCCAAAGGCTTAGTGGGCTTGTATTTGGAAAGAAAATCATGCCAGAAATTGGCAAGATAATGATCACATAAGGATGATTGGCATCATAAAAGGCTCCTACATCTGGAATTAAGCCTGGAAGAATAGAGGCTTAGTGCAAAAAAATAGCTTCTGGGAAATCAGAGAGGGAGATCTTGCTTTGTTTGGGGAGGATAAATGGCAACAAGAACGTATACTGCTAAGAGAGGACTTTTTGGACCCCAAGAAAGAAACTGATACCAAAGGGTTACTTAGGGTATAATATTTTTGAGATCAAACCAATATTGAAGGAAAATGGGGAACTTGGAAGAATATGGAATAAAGGGATGGCCCCTTGAAAGAAAAAGCTAATGCACTTCTGACAATGTTGGACCAAAGGAAAATTTTGGTTTTGGAGGGGCACGACCAACTTAGATGGGGCAACAATAATGAAGGTACCTTCAATCTTAAGGAGGCAAAGCACATAATCCTAGATCTGGATTCCAATGAACTGGATAGGGTTTGGTAGAACCTATGGAGGCATCAAGGATGGATGAAAATGAAACTATTCATGTGGTTGGTACATGATAAGGAAATTCTGACTTGGGAAATTATTCGGAAGAGGGGTGTTCTGGGACCTTCTAGAAGCCAACTTTGTGAAGACCAAGAGGAAACGATGGAGCACCTTCTCAATAATTGCATATTCACCTCCAGGTTGTGGGATACTTTCACCACAATTTTCAAACAGATAGACAAGGACAAAGGAAGCATTATCAATACCTTTAATAACTGGAGAAGAAACTTCTCTGATTATGAAATTCTTCACTCAACTTGGGCTTTAACTCCAAGCTTCATAATATGGAATTTCTAGAAAGAAAGGAACTACAAAATCTTCAAAAATGAAAAAAGTTCCTCCCAGCACATTATTGCATAGATCGTAAGACGGCTTAAGGAGATGATGGGAACCTTAGTGCGAACTTCCCCAAAGAATCCACCTTCAGAAGCTGAAATGCAGATACTTCTTCAATTGGGTATGGAGGGGCTTATACCACAGGGCATGGATAGGAAGGTGCAGAAACTGGTCAATAAGCCAGAATGTTGGCATCCTTCCCCTCAAGGTTTTTTGAAATTCAACATTGATGGGGCCTCAAAAGGAAACCCGGGTCTTGCTGGTTTTGGAGGGGTGTTAAGGGATGAAAATGGATGCATCCATTTTATTTTCCATTGCCATTTGGGAAGAGCTACAAAAAATATGCTGGAATTAATGGCACTTGAGCAATGTTTAGAACTCCTGAAGCAGGACAATCTCCTAAATATAATAATTGAAGCTGATTCTCAGTTAATCATTAACTCGGTCAAGAGAATCTATTGTGGCATGGAGCCAGAAAAAGTCTCAAGACACTGGAGGCTGCTTCAGGTCTTTCAAAGGATTTAGTTTCACCTGTTGTGCTTGCGTACCGTGAGCTTTACTCATGTGCGAAGGACGACAAATAAATTAGCGGACATTCTAGCCAATCAAGGGGTACTATGCACCAAAAGCAGGGTCAAGTTGAGGTGGCAAGAGATGCCTCAAAATAGATTGAGGGAGCATTGTCTCAATCAGGTGGATGAGGACAGAACATTATTTTGAAATAGAGTCGAAGAGATAGGGTCTAGTTGATTCGGATTCAATATGAAATGTTATTTCAGAAGTTAGGTTACAATTGGGAGGCGAGTCTTTATCTACCTCCTCAGCCCAGGTAAGCACAAACCCAAAAGTCTTAGGTGGAAGTGGCTCGGCAGGTAGTGGTTCTTGGATGATTGGATGGAGAACATCAAGAATGGTAAGAGGATTTTCATCTTCCTTTGGTTCAATCACCTAGGGAGTTAGGATGGTGCAAGGGGCCAGAGTCCTGGCTTTCTCAGTAGACTCAAAACCCCCCACATTACTTCCCATGGTATCAGTACTACCCTCGGGGTGGTTTCTGGTATATCGCATGCCCTTAAAGGCAGGAGCAGTTTTTCGGAGTTGGGAGTGATTCCACTCACCACGCGACACGTGGCCTAGGTTGGGGAGAGAATACCACCCTCATCGCATGATAATTTTCTATGCTTTTGGTTCATCTGATATGATCCTCCACCACTGGATCAGGTGAGGAGAATCAACGGTCAGGGAACAGCATGCATGTTGGTGCATCTGGATCTTTTATCACGCTGAGGGACACAAGGTGATCACGCAGTAATTCCCTGTGCTTTTCATTCATGCAATATGATCCTCCATCGTTGGATCAAGCAAGGAGAATCAACAGTGAGGGAACAATGTGCATATTGGTGGGATTGGGTCTTTTATCGTGCATGTTGGTGGATACGGGTATTTTGGCCATTTAAGCATTGTTTATTTTGGTTTTGAGTTACTTCAGGTCTGTTGTTTGGGTCTTTAGGACCTAGTTGGTGAGTTTATTATTTTGGTGAGGCTTTTACCTAGGGCTAAAAGGTTTAGACTGTGGTTGTTTGTATTTTACGTAATTCTACCCTTTGAACATTTTGAATGGAAGGCACGACTCTTACATTAGCAAAAAAAAGAGATAATCGTTGTCACAATGCGACATTCAAACATGGTTGACCATGATTTGCTATGATTGACAATGGTTGACCATGATTGATATTCTAAACCCAATAGAATAATAAAATGAAGGGAATAATACTAAAAACCCACGAGATTATGATCCGAAGGGAATAATATTAAACCCATGGGACTACTATTACACACCCAACATTGGTAAACCCAAATATAAATACTACAAGCACTAAAATAAACAGTCTATTTTGATGGTGAGACAATGCTTGTCACAATGCGACATTCAAACATGGTTGACCAATTCTGGCTACAATTTATATTATAAACCTAAGGGATAAAAAACCCAAAGTGTTGATATTATAAACCTAAATGAATAATAAACCCAAGGTATTTTTACTAAAACCCCAAGGGATTATAAACCCAAGGGAATAATATTAATCCCAAGGGACTAATATTATAAAACCAACATTCATAAACCCAAATATAAATATTACAAACCCTAAAATAAACATGGTTTATTTTCATGGTGAGAAAATCTTTGTCAAAATGCAACATTCAACCATGGGAATAATATTATAAACCCAACATTGGTAAACCCAAATATAAATACTAAAAACACTAAAATAAACATGGTTTATTAAATTTGATGGTGAGACAATTCTTGTCACAATGCGACATTCAACCATGGTTGACCATGTTGGATGTGATTGATAATGGTTTACCATGATTGATACTATAAACCTAAGGTAATAATAAACCCAAGGGACTGATAATATAAACCCAAGAGATTGATAATATAAACCCAAATGAATAATAAACTCAAGGGATTAATACTAAAACCCAAGGGATTATGAAGCCGAGGGAATAATATTAAACCCAAGGGACTAATATTATAAACCCAACATTCGTAAACCCAAATATAAATATTTAAAAGACTAAATAAACATGATTTATTTTCATGGTGAGACAATCCTTGTCACAATCTGACATCCAACCACACTGGACAATGGTTGACCATCATTGATATTATAAACCTAAGGGAATATTTAACCCAAGGGATTGATATTAAAACCAGAATGAATAATAAACCCAAGGGATTAATACTAAAACCCAAAGGGATTAGGAACCCCAGGGAATAATATGAAACCCAAGGGACTAATATTATAGACCCAGCATTTGCAAACCCAAATGTAAATATTACAAAGATCAAAATAAACATGATTTATTTTCATGGTGAGACAATATTTGTCGAAATGGAACATTCAACCATGGGACTATTATGATAAACCCAAATATAAATATTACTAGCACTAAAATAAACATGGGTTATTTTCATGATGAGAGAATCTTTTTCAAAATGCGACATTCAACCATGGCACTAATATTATAAACCCAACATTGGTAAACCCAAATATAAATACTACAAACACAAAAATAAACATGATTTATTTTGATGGTGAGACAATCCTTGTCACAATGTGACATTCAACCATGGTTGACCATGATTGATATTATAAACCTAAGGGAATAATAAACCCAAGGGACTGATATTATAAACCCAAATGAATAATAAACCCAAGGGACTAATATTATAAACACAATGTTCCTAAACCCAAATATAAATAATACAAAGACTGAAATAAACATGATTTATTTTCATGGTGACACAATCCTTGTCATAATGTGACATTCAGCCATGGTTGACCATGGTTGGCTATGGTTGACAATGGTTGACCATGATTGATATTATAAACAAAAGGTTTGTATACATTGGGTTTATAATATTAGTCCCTTTTGTTTATTATTACCCAAGGTATTAATACCAAAGTCCCAAGGGATTATGAACCAATGAGAATAATATTAAACAAAAGGGACTAATACTGTAAACCCAAGGTGCTAATACACCCAACCATTTAATATTATAAACCGAAGGAATCAGTGAACCCAACAGATAAATATTAAAAACCTAAGGGATCAATAAGCACAAGGAATTGATATTACAAAAACAAGAGATTAATAAAGATGACCATGATTGATATTATAAACCCAAGTTAATAATAAACTCAATGGATTAATACTAAAACCCCAAGGGATTATGAACCCAAGGAAATAATATTAAAACTAAGGGACTAATAATATAAACCCAACATTGGTAAACACTAATATAAATGTTAGAAAGACTAAAATAAACATGGTTTATTTTCATGGTCAGAAAATCCTTGTCACAATGTGACATTGAACCATGGTTGTCTATGATTGACAATGGTTGACCATGATCGATATTATAAAACTAAGGGATTAACACTAAAACCCTAAGGGATCATGAAACCAAGGAAATAATATTAAACCCATGGGACTAATATTATAAACCCATCATTGTTAAACCCAAATATAAACACTACAAACACTAAAATAAACATGGTTTATTTTCATGGTGACATAATCGTTATCACAATGCAACATTCAAACTAGTTGACAATGGTTTGCTATGATTGACAATGGTTGACCATGATTGATATTCTAAACCCAAAGGAATAATAAAACAAAGGGATTAATACTAAAACTCCAAGGGATTATGAATAGAAGGGAATAATATTAAACCCATGGGACTAATATTATATACCCAACATTGGTAAACACAAATATAAATACTACAAACACTAAAATAAACATAGCTTATTTTGATGGTGAGAAAATCCTTGTCACAATGCGACATTCAAACACGGTTGACCATGTTTCTCTACGATTTATATTATAAACCTAAGGGGATAAAAAACCCAAAGGATTGATATTATAAACCCAAATGAATGTAAACCAAGGGATTAATACTAAAACCCGAAGGGATTATGAACCCAAGGGAACAATATTAAGCCAAAGGGACTAATATTATAAACCCAACATTCATAAACCCAAATATAAATATTACAAACACTAAAATAAACATGGTTCATTTTCATGGTGAGACAATCTTTGTCAAAATGCAACATTCAACCATGGGACTAATATTATAAACCCAACATTGGTAAGCCCAAATATAAATACTACAAACACTAAAATAAACATGGTTTATTTTGATGGTGAGACAATTCTTGTCACAATGTGACATTCAACCATGGTTGACCATGTTTGGCTGTGATTGACAACAGTTTACCATGATTGATATTATAAACCTAAAGGAATAATAAACCCAAGGGACTGATATTATAAACCCAAATGAATAAGAAACCCAAGGTATTAGTACTAAAACCCAAGGGATTATGGACCCCAAGGGAATAATATTAAACCCAAGGGACTAATATTAAAAACCCAACATTTGCATACCCAAATATAAACATTACAAAGGCTAAAATAAACATGATTTATTTTCATGGTGAGACAATATTTGTCGAAATGGGAGATTCAACCATGGCTTACCATGGTTGACCATAATTGATATTATAAACCTAAGGGAATAATAAACCCAAGGGATTGATATTGAAACCCAAATGAATAATAAACCCAAGGGTTTAATACTAAAACCCAAGGGATTGTGAGCCCAAGGGAATAATATTAAACTGAAGGGACTGATATTATAGACCCAACATTCGTAAACCCAAATGTAAATATTACAAAGACAAAAATAAACATGATTTATTTTCATGGTGAGACAATATTTGTCGAAATGGGACATTAAACCATGGGACTAATATGGTAAACCCAAATATAAATATTACAAACACTAAAATAAACATGGTTTATTTTTGTGGTGAGACAATTTTTGTCAAAATGCAACATTCAACCATGGGACTAATATTATAAACCCAACATTGGTAAACCCAAATATAAATACTACAAACACTGAAATAAACATGATTTATTTTGATGGTGAGACAATCCTTTTCATAATGCGACATTCAACCATGGTTGACCAAGATTGATATTATATGCCTAAGGGAATAATAAACCCAAGGGATTGATATTATAAACCCAAATGAATAATATACCCAAGGGATTAATACTAAAACCGCAAGGGATTGTGAAGCCAAGGGAATAATATTAAACCCAAGGGACTAATACTATAAAACCAACATTCGTAAACCCAAATATCAATATTATAAAGGCTAAAATAAACATGATTTACTTTCATCATGAGACAATCCTTGTCAAAATGTGACATTCAACCATGGTTGACCATGGTTGGCTATGATTGACAATGGTTTATGATGATTGATATTATAAACCTAAGTTTGTATACATTGGGTTTATAATATTAGTCCCTTTTGTTTATTATTAGCCAAGGGATTATGAGCCAATGGGAATAATATTAAACAAAGGGGACTAATATTATAAACCCAAGGCACTAATAAACCCAACCGTTTAATATTATAAACCCAAGGAATTAGTGAACCCAATGGATTAATATTATAAACCTAAGGGATCAAGAACCACAAGGAATTGTTATTACAAACACAAGGGATACATAAAGATGACCATGATTGATATTATAAACCCAAGTTAATAATAAACGCAAAGGATTAATACTAAAACCCCAAGAGATTAAGAACCCAACGAAATAATATTAAACCCAAGGGATTAATATTATAAACCCAACATTGGTAAACCCTAATAGAAATATTAGAAAGACTAAAATAAACATGGTTTATTTTCATGGTGAGACAATCCTTGTCACAATGTGACATTCAACCATGGTTGACCATGGTTATCTATGATTGACAATGGTTGACCATGATTGATATTATAAACCTAAGGTAATAATAAAGCCAAGGGATTGATATTATCAACTTAAAGGAATAATAAAACTAAGGGATTAATACTAAAACCCCAAAGGATTATGAACCCAAGGGAATAATATTAAACCCATGGGACTATTATTATAAACCCAACATTATTAAACCCAAATATAAACACTACAAACACTAAAATAAACATGATTTATTTTGTTGGTGATACAATCGTTGTCACAATGCGACATTCAAACTAGTTGACCATGGTTTGCTATGATTGACAATGGTTGACCATGATTGATATTCTAAACCCAAAGGAATAATAGAACGGAAGGATTAATACTGAAACCCCAAGGGATTATGAACCGAAGGGAATAATATTAAACCAATGGGACTAATATTATATACCCAACATTGGTAAACCCAAATATAAATACTAAAAACACTAAAATAAACATCGTTTATTTTGATGGTGAGACAATCCGTGTCATAATGCAACATCCACACATGGTTGACCATGTTTGGCTATGATTTATATTATAAACCTAAGGGAATAAAAAACCCAAACGATTGATATTATAAGCCCAAATGAATGTAAACACAACAAAAACCCCTAGGTACATAACAAAAACCCCAAGGGATAATGAACCCAAGGGAATAATATTAAGCCCAAGGGACTAATATTATAAACCCAAATATAAATATTTAAAACACTAAAATAGACATGGTTCATTTTCATGGCAAGACAATCTCTGTCAAAATGTGACATTCAACAATGGGACTAATATTATAAACCCAACATTGGTAAACCCAAATATAAATACTACAAACACTAAATAAGCATGGTTTATTTTGATGGTGAGACAATTCTTGTCACAATTCGACATTCAACCATGGTTGACCATGTTTGGCTATGGTTGAAAATGGTTTACAATGATTGATATTATAAATGTAAGGGAATAATAAACCTAAGGGACTAATATTATAAACCCAAATGAATAATAAACACAAGGGAATAATACTAAATCCCAAGGGATTATGAACCCAAGGGAATAATATTAAACCCAAGGGACTAATATTATAAACCCAACATTCGTAAACCCAAACATAAATATTACAAAGACTAAAATAAACATTACTTATTTTCATGGTGAGACAATCCTTGTCACAATGTGACATTCAACCATGGTTTACCATGATTGATATTATAAACCTAAGGGAATAATAAACCCAAGGGATTGATATAAAAACCCAAATGAATAATAAACCCAAGGGATTAATATTAAAACCCCAAGGGAATAATATTAAACCCAAGGGACTAATATTATAGACCCAACATTCGTAAACCCAAATGTAAATATTACAAAGAGCAAAATAAACATGATTTATTTTCATGGTGAGACAATATTTTTCGAAATGGGACATTCAACCATGGGACTAATATGGTAAACCCAAATATAAATATTGCTAACACTAAAATAAACATGGTTTATTTTCATGGTGAGACAATCTTTGTCAAAATGCGACATTCAACCATGGGACTAATATTATAAAACCAACATCGGTAAACCCAAATATAAATACTAAAAACACTCAAATAAACATGATTTATTTTGTTGGTGAGACAATCCTTGGCACAGTGTGACATTCAACAATGGTTGACCATGATTGATATTATAAACCCAAGGGAATAATAAACCCAAATGATTGATATTATAAACCCATATGAATAATAAACCCAAGGGATTAATACTAAAACCCCAAGGGATTGTGAACCCAAGGGAATAATATTAAACCCAAGGGACTAATATTATAAATCCAACATTCGTAAACCCAAATATAAATATTACAAAGACTAAACTAAACATGATCTATTTTCATGGTGAGACAATCCTTATCACAATGTGACATTCAGGCATGGTTGGCCATGGTTGGCTATGATTGACAATGGTTGACCATGATTGATATTATAAACCTAAGGTTTTTATATATTGGGTTTATAATATTAGTCCCTTTTGTTTATTATTACCCAAGGGATTAATACTAAAATTCCAAGGGATTATGAACTAACGGGAATGATATTAAAGAAAAGGGACTAATATTATAAACCCAACCGTTTAATATTATAAACCCAAGGAATTAGTGAACCCAACGAATAAATATTAAAAACCTAAGGGATCAAGAAGCACAAGGAATTGATATTACAAACACAAGAGATTAATAAAGATAACCATGATTTATATTATACACCCAAGTTAATAATAAACCCAAAGGATTAACACTAAAACCCCAAGGGATTATGAACCCAAGGAAATAATATTAAACCCAAGGGACTAATATTATTAACCCAACATTGGTAAACCTTAGTATAAATATTAGAAAGACTAAAATAAACATGGTTTATTTTCATGCTGAGACAATCCTTTTCACAATGTGACATTCAACCATGGTTGACCATGGTTGTCTATGATTGACAATGGTTGACAATTATCAATATTATAAACCTAAGGGAATAATAAACCCAAGGGATTGATATTATAAACCTAAAGGAATAATAAAACTAAGGGATTAATGCTAAAACCCCAAGGGATTATGAACCCAAGAGAATAATATTAAACCCATGGGACTAATATTATAAACCCGACATTGTTAAAACCAAATATAAATACTACAAACACTAAAAGAAACATGGTTTATTTTGGGTGTTAGACAATCATTGTCACAATGAGGCATTCAAACATGGTTGACCATGGTTTGATCTGAATGACAATGGTTGACAATGGTTTGTTCTAAACCCAATGTAATAATAAAATGAAGGGATTAATACTAAAACCCCAAGGGATTATGAACCGAAGCGAATAATATTAAACCCATGGGACTAATATTATAAACCAAACATTTTTAAACCCAAATATAAATACTACAAACACTAAAATAAACATGGTTTATTTTGATGCTAAGACAATCCTTGTCATAATGTGACACTCAAACATGGTTGACTATGTTTGGCTACGATTTACATTATAAACCTAAGGGAATAAAAAACCCAAAGGATTGATATTTTAAACCCAATTGAATAATAAACCAAAGGGATTAATACTAAGACCCCAAGGGATTATGAACTCAAGAGAATAATATTAAGCCCAAGGGCCTAATATTATAAACCCAACATTCGTAAACCCAAATATAAATATTACAAACACTAAAATAAACATGGTTTATTTTCATGGTGAGACAATCTTTTTCAAAATGCGACATTCAACCATGGAACTAATATTATAAGCCCAACATTGGTAAACCCAAAAATAAATAGTACAAACACTAAAATAAACATGGTTTATTTTGATGGCGAAATAATTCTTGTCACAATGCGACATTAACCATGGTTGACCATGTTTGGCTATGAATGACAATGGTTTACCATGATTGATATTATAAACCTAAGGGAATAATAAACCCAAGGGATTGATATTATAAATCCAAATGAATAATAAATCCAAGGGATTATGACCCCAAGGGAATAATATTAAACCCAAGGGACTAATATTATAAACCCAACATTCATAAACCCAACATTCATAAACCCAAATATCAATATTACAAAGACTAAAATAAAAATGATTTATTTTCATGGTGAGACAATCCTTGTCACAATGTGACATTCAACCACGGTTGACCATGGTTCACCGTGATTGATATTATAAACATAAGGGAATAATAAACCCAAGGGATTGATATTAAAACCCAAATGAATAATAAACCCAAGGGATTAATACTAAAACCACAAGGGATTATGAACCCAAGAGAATAATATTAAACCCGAGGGACTAATATTATAGACCCAACATTTGTAAACCCAAATGTAAATATTACAAAGACCAAAATAAACATGATTTATTTTCATGGTGAGACAATATTTGTCAAAGTGGGACATTCAACCATGGGACTAATATGGTAAACCCAAATATAAATATTACTAACACTAAAATAAACATGGTTTATTTTCATCGTGAGACAATATTTGTCAAAATATGACATTGAACCACGGGACTAATATTAAACCTAACATTGGTAAACCCAAATATAAATACTACAAACACTAAAATAAACATGATTTATTTTGATGGTAAGACAATGCGTGTCACAATGTGAAATTCAACCATGGTTGACCATGATTGATAATATAAACCTAAGGGAATAATAAACCCAAGGGATTGATATTATAAACCCAAGAGATTAATACTAAAACCCCAAGGGATTGTGAAACAAAGGGAATAATATTAAACCCAAGGGACTAATATTATAAACCCAACATCCGTAAACCCAAATATAAATATTACAAAGACTAAAATAAACATGATTTTTTTTCATGGCGAGACAACCCTTGTTACAATGTGACATTTAGCCATGGTTGACCATGGTTGGCTATGATTGACAATGGTTACCATGATTGATATTATAAAACTAAGGGAATAATAAACCCAAGGGATTGATATTGTAAACCCAAAGGAATAATAAAAATAAGGGATTAATATTAAAACCCCAAGCGATTATGAACCGAAGGGAATAATATTAAACCCATGGGACTAATATTATAAACCCAACATTGATAAACCCAAATATAAATACTAAAAACACGAAAATAAACATGGTTTATTTTGATGGTGAGACGATCCTTGTCACAATGCAACATTCAAACATGGTTTACCATGGTTGCCTATGATTGACAATGGTTGACCATGATTGATATTATAAACCTAAGGGAATAATAAACCCAAGTTATTTACATTATAAACACAAGTTAATAATAAACCCAAGGGATTAATATTAAAACCCCATAAGTTTTTGCTGAGAATGGTTATAGCAAGTTCCTATGTCATAAAGCCTTCCTCAAAGCTGCCAAAAATTCATCAGTTAAAAGAGATCCGAAAGAGCGGGTCCCAGGTGTCCATCTTCCGTATGTCTAGGGGACCACTGAGAAGATTGCCAAGATTCCTAAGAGGCATAATGTCCCCTCGACCTTTAGACTCCTCAACACCATTCGTAAATCCCTCAGGTCGGTAAAGGATCCTATTGACCCTAAGGACATGAAAGGGGTTTATATGATTCCTTGTTCCTATGGGACCCCCTATATTGGAGAGACTGGTCGCTCCATTAATCAAAGGATTAGTGAGCATGCAGCTGACCTAAAGCATAGGAGGACCAAGTCTTCCGCTTTAGCTGAGCATGCTGAGAGTACCAAGTGTCATGTTTTGCATTTCCATGATCGAAAATTTAGGGAAGCCCTTGAGATTGAGAAGAGACCGAACAATCTCAATAGAGAAGACGGATGGGAGATAAGCAGTTGCTGGATCCCTGCCCTCTCCTCCTGTTAAAAGGAATTTATATAT
>APFE030847950.1:0-22689 GCA_000404065.3 Pinus taeda | reverse complement strand
TATTAAATTAATGAGTAAAAATTTGACCGGGGTCCTAAAGTCAAAAATTAGCTGTTAATCAAATTTTAGCCGTTGGAGTCTCTGCTCAGACTATTTAACATGCTAAGCTATATCTTTTTCTTCAACGTGTCCTAACGATGAACCACACTATTTGGTTCGAAACCCGTCGGCAAATGAAATTTTATGTGATTTACGCTGAAGAATCTCTCGTAACCCCAAGGGATTATGAACCTAAGGGAATAATATTATGCCCAAGGGACTAATATTATAAACCCAACATTTTTAAACCA
The DNA here is from genome assembly GCA_000404065.3 of Pinus taeda. Lineage (NCBI taxonomy): Eukaryota > Viridiplantae > Streptophyta > Pinopsida > Pinales > Pinaceae > Pinus > Pinus taeda. Next base: position 22,399 of record APFE030847950.1, on the reverse strand, counting down.
AAATATAAATATTACAATGACTAAAATAAACATGATTTAATCATGGTGAGACAATCCTTGTGACAATGTGACATCCAACTATGGTTGACCATGATTGATATTATAAACCTGAGGGAATAATAAACCTAAGGGATTGATATTATAAACCCAAATGAATAATAAACCCAAGGGATTAATACTAAAACCCCAAGGGGTATGAACCCAAGGGAATAATATTAAACCCAAGGGACTAATATTATAAACCCAACATTCATAAATCCAAATATAAATATTACAAACACTAAAATAAACATAATTTATTTTCATGGTGAGACAATCCTTGTCACAATGTGACATTCAAGCATGGTTGACCATGCTTGGCTATGATTGACAATGGTTTACCGTGATCAATATTATAAACCTAAGGATATACTAAACTCAAGGGATTAATATGAGAAACCCAAGGGAATAATAAAAAAAAGGGATTAATACTAGAACCCCAATGGATTATGAACCCAAGGGAATAATATTAAACCCGAGGGACTAATATTATAAACCGAACATATATAAACCCTAAGACAAATATTATAAACATGATCGACCGTCATTGATTTTCATATTGAGACAATCATTATCACAATTCCATGTTGGATCATGGTCGACATCATAATGTACCACGTTTGACTCAGGAATAATAAACCCACGTGATTGATATTATAAACCCAAGGGATTAATACTAAAACCCCAAGGGATTATGAACCAAAGGGAACACTATTAGACAAAAGGGACTAATAATATAAACCCAAATGAATAATGTAGGTTTTAACCCCATACAGAAATTACCTGCATATGAATTCTAAAACACAAAAAATAAACAATGAGAAAGCATAACACATAAAACACATATACACAGAGATTTTCCCCTGGATCCCAAAACCGGGACTACCAGCTTGATTTTTCATTATTATGTTCCTTTCAATGTTACAATACATTTTCATACATGCTGAAGCATCCAATACCATGGACTGAAAACCATCGCGTCCAAAACCATGGACCAAAAAACCATCTCGTCTAAAACCATGAGCAAAAATCATGCACAAAACCATAGGTAGGTCCACCCAACCTAATATAGGGTCCAAAAAACAATTTTTTCCGGGGCGCTGACTTGGACCCCATAGAGGGGGGTTACCTGCACCCCTCAAACCCCTTGTGAACCCCTCGCTATGCAATCGGCGCAACGAAGGGAGAGCTCTACCCCCCCTCTAACCCCCTGGTTAACTATGTGGGCTAGTCGTGGAAAGAATATAAGACAACCCAACAAATAATAAACCCAAGGGATTGATATAATAAACCCAAAGCAATAATAAATCCTAGGGATTATTATTTATTTTCATGGTGAGACAATCTTTGTCACAATGTCCCATTCAAACATGGTTGACCATGGTTGGCTATGATTGACAATGGTTTACCATGATCGATATTATAAACCTAACAGAATAATAAACCCAAGGGATTAATATGAGAAACCCAAAGGAATAATAAAACGAATGATTAATACTAAAACCCCAAGGGATTATGAACCCAAGGGAATAATATTAAATCCAAGGGACTAATATTATAAACCCAATGTATATAAACCCTAATACAAATATTATAAGCATTAAAATAAACATGATCGACCATCATTGATTTTCATATTGAGACCATCCTTGTCACAATTCCATGTTGGACCATGGTCGACATCATAATAAACCATGTTTGACTTGGGAATAATAAACCCAAGTGATTGATATTATAAACCCAAGGGATTAATTCTAAAACCCCAAGGGATTATGAACCTAAGGGAATACTATTAAACAAAAGGGACTAATAATATAAACCCAAGGGAATAATAAACCCAAGGGATTGATATAATAAACCAAGGATTAACACTAAAACCTCAAGGGATTATGAACCCAAGGATTTATTAATATTGAATATTTGAAGAACGAAGAAACCCGAGAATTTGATATTATAAATCGAAGGAATTAATAAACCCAAGGAAAAAATATTAATAACCAAAGGGATAAAAAATGGGAAGGGATCAATATTAAAAACATAAGGGATTAATATGAATTAATTTTTTAAACCCAACAGATCAATCAACCCACGTGACTATGAATATTATAAACCTAAGGTATCAATAAACCCTAGGGATTGTTAATATTATGAAATAAACATGTTAATAAATTAAAGGGATAAACATTGTAAATGTAAGGGATTAATATTAAACCTTAGGACTATTATTTAAACCTTAATATTGGGGATTAATAAACCAAAGGGAATAAATGGTAAACCGAAGGAATTATTAATATTACAAACTTAAAGAGCAAATAAACCTAATCGTTTAATATTATAAACCCAAGGAAAGAGTAAACCGAACCTAAGCCCTAAATCCATGGCATCAACATTATAAACATAAATAATGCTATAACACAAAACAATAATAAAAAACATAAACCAAAACCAATATAAGAACCACATTGCAAACCATAAAGCATTAAAACATGATAAATCATCATTACATTAATAATAACACATTTATATCACTACATTATAAACAATAAATAAATTTTAAGCCATAAATACATTGATATCAATACATGAATGTACTAATAGTATAAATCTCAAGAATATTGATACAAACACTTAGAACATAAAATCCCAAAAATAATATTATAAATGTAAACAATATTTTCATTTATGAAAGATGTGAACAAAGTGAAGAGATCCACACAAAAGACCACAACAATCACAAAGCAAGAGAAAGATGTAAAATAGTAACACTACCATTAGAGCAAAGCAACATAAATGAAAAAAACGCATCTAAATTGCACACATTGGATTTAAAGAAGAACAACATAATAGGACATTTTAAGACCAGAGATATACAATTATGTACCTAAAACAACAACAAGAAAAAATAATTCAATTTAACCAACATTGCAACCACAGAAAGAACATTGAATCTTAACATATATTTTTGTTTTCTTTACATCAAATAATTCCACTAGAAAATTGAACTTGAAACACTCCATCAAAAGTCATCTATGGAGCGGCCTCTTCCAAAACAAAACTAGACCGATGACAAAAGCAGCACCAATTCAAATAAACAGGATAATGATCACGATACTTAACACTTTCCAACCAATTCCTTCTTGTTCTCCTCCCAGACTCCCTCTGGTGCACATGTTTCAAGTATTTTACATGTGTTTTCGTTTGATCTAGCTCACAAATATGATCATCAATAAAAGCAGGATGGAACCCATTTTCTATCAAACTTGTTCTAAAGATAGGAAAGAAATTTTATAGCTCCAGCAATATCGTGTATTTTTCTCGAATAATAGATGACATCATTATTGTCCATATCTGCATTTTAAAGACACAAAAACAAAAGAAAAAACAATAAATACATGCACAAATAAATAAGCACACACACACACACACATATGTATATACATAAAACATAACACCCCATTTGTATTTATGTTAAAAAACTTAATGTTATAGTGTTACATGAAAAAAAACAATCTACTGTTACATGAACCGAATGATATAAAAAAGTTCACAATACAATAGAAAAAACTTGTGGAAATAGAATAAAACTATGGCCAATATTTAAAAAATGAATATTGGCCATGGTGATGGCCAATATTCAAAACATCCATTTTTTCATTTCATGATGTAGTATGAATCGACAATATTAATATCAATATGAACCAGCTATAGAAATGATTTTAAATGATTGCTTCATATAACTCGCTATTTATGTTCGAATGGTCTATTGCAAAGAAAAGAGCGATAGGCACTTAAACAAAAAAAAGTAAATTGAACATCATGAAAAACGATGTAAATGACTTTCTCAAATATTACTATGAATATGATGAATTTATTAATCTAATAATATATGAAGATGATTATTATATTAAAAGTAAGTCAATATGACAATAAAAGCAATTCAAAAAACATACTATAAAGAAGGTCACAATGTTATTAGTTGTATGTCATAGGGATATGGACTTCAATCGCTCCTCTTCCTTCTTCCTAATTGTAACATATGTGTTATCTTTCATCTTGGCATAACAGTGAAAAGAAAAAGGTGGTGCAATGCGCAAACCATCTATTGATTTCACTCTTGATATGGCTGTGAAGGTAAGGCCTTGCTGCTCTTTATTCCTGATATCAATTGATGCTTGTTCTAAAGTCAATCCCTGTGACTTGAGGATTGTAAGAGCCCATGCCATCTTCAAAGGAATTTGTTTTCGATTTCCTCTTATCACTGGTATGATAGGGATAATAATTGGATTGCTTGAATCAAATGGAACACCAGCATACATATTAAAAAAAATAGTTGTGAACATTGGAAGTTGAGGTGGCTTAGAGGTATATGGATAAAATATATCCTTAACTAACCAAGTGCACCATTCACCAAGCTAGCTTCAACCCATAAATTACATGTCAACATAACACGCTGACCATGACACAACAAAAGTTCACGGTTCAATTGATCATCATCAACACCACTGATTTCTAAACACCTTGAATGTTCAGCAACACATTGTGCAATTGGAGAATTTAATTATTTTAGCATATGCCTATTATGGAAGGAGACCAAATTATTTGTTGGAAACATGTGAATTGTTGCATTAAATAAATCTCTTTCTCTGGGATGCAACCTCATATCAACCCATGACATAAGAAACTCCCAGTCTTCAAGAACAGGTTCTGCATTTCTTATGTTATTGAGGTCTCTGCGAAAACAAGATTGTTTCTGATTATTCCCTTGTTGGTGAAAGATTGTGTCAAGAGTGACAACAATGTTGAATTTTTTACAAAAGACTTTCCTTGCTATATTACCTGCATGCAATGGCTTATCTCTCACATGAGTCATTTGGCCAAGGTCACCCATAAGGATGATGGATCTGCCACCAAAAGGACGATTCTTTTTCTTTGGAAATGCTTCTCGTAATCGATCATCTATTTGCATAAACAACCTTGATCCTAGAAATCCCATTTCATCAATCAATATATAGCTAACATGTTGCATTTCTTCTTGGAATATTGCAAGTGATTTCGCCTGTAGTGGCTGCATATCTCTAATTGGAATTTTTAGAGCTGAGTGTATTATTTTTGCATGTATATTAAAAGCAGTTATTCCTTTTGGGGAAAGAAGAAGCAAAGGGCTTCTTCCATTACTTCACCAATTAGAAAGAGCTTCAAAAATACAATTGATAAGGAAAGACTTCCCAATGCCTGCAATGCCCTGAATAATCATAAGAAGAGCTTCACGAATCTTTATTCAACAAAGTACCTTCTGACAATTTCAAAAGCAAGTCATTGTTTTTCCGACAAAGAATCTGGAGATGAAAATGTTATGTTTGAAAGGTCAACAGTATCACCTCTTGATTTTGTATTCCTTATAAAATTAATAGCTTCTTCTACAACATCATCAGAAATAGCTATAATTTCTGAGTCAAAGGAGATATCAAAGTCCCTTCGACCAAGGGTGTGAAGATCAGAAACATTCAAATCACTTGGTGGAACCAAACGAGAGAAAATTTGCCATTCTTTAAAATTGTCTTCAAGATTCATTTCTTGATTAGAAAAATCACCATCTTCTTCATCTTCAATATTGTCTATAATTTATGGATTTTGATCAACATGCCATGCTTGATATCGAAAATTCCTCAAATTTTCAATAATAATTTCAGCTCAAAGGCCAATTTCTGCAGGAATGTCATGAAATGGCTTGTACAAGAGCAATCCTGTTTAGCAAAAGGTTTCAAATTCCTATGAAGACTCACCAGGAATAGAATAAAACTGTGGCCAAACCCGAACAATAGCATGAACATCTCTATGCTTCCATGGATCATGTTTATGCTTGCTATCAAATGTCCAAGATCTTGTTGTTTCTATAAAAGATAGATGTTCAATAAAAAAAGGTCTCTTCTGATAATGTTGAACAAAAGTATTCTCAAATGAACATTGCAAGCGATCCCTTGAGATTTTCCTAAAAACCTTTCTTCCAACATTTAAGGAAAAAAATATGTGTTATCTTTCATCTTGGCATAACATTGAAAAGAAAAAGGTGGTGCAATGTGCAAACCATCTATTGATTTCACTCTTGATATGGCTGTGAAGGTAAGGCCTTGCTGCTCTTTATTCTCGATATCAATTGATGCTTGTTCTAAAGTCAATCCCTATGACTGGTGGATTGTAAGAGCCCATGCCATCTTCAAAGGAATTTGTTTTTGATTTCCTCTTATCACTGGTATGATAGGGATAATATTTGGATTGCTTGAATCAAATGGAACACAACATAGATATTAAAAAAAATAGTTGTGAACATTGGAAGTTGAGGTGGCTTAGAGGTATGCGGATAAAATATATCCTTAACTAACCAAGTGCACCATTCACCAAGCCAACTTCAGCCCATAAATTACATGTCAACATAACACGCTGACCACAACAAAACAAAACTTCATGGTTCAATTGATCATCATCAACACCACTGATTTCTGAACGCCTTGAATGTTGAGCAACACATTATGCAATTGGAGAATTTAATTATTTTAGCATATGCCTATTATGGAAGGAGACCAAATTATTTGTTGGAAACATGTGAATTGTTTCATTAAATAAATCTCTTTCTCTAGGATGCAACCTCATATCAGCCCATGACATAAGAAACTCCCAATCTTCAAGAACAGGTTCTACATTTCTTATGTTATTGGGGACTCTACGAAAACAAGATTGTTTCTCATTATTCCCTTGTTGGTGAAATATTGTGTCAAGAGTGACAACAATGTTGAATTTGTTACAAAACACTTTCCCTGCTATATTACCTACATGAAATGGCTTATCTCTCACACGAGGAATTTGGCCAAGGTCACCCATAAGGATGATGGATCTACCACCAAAAGGACAATTCTTTTTCTCTGGAAATGCTTCTTGTAATCGATCATCTATTTGCATAAACAACCTTGATCCTAGAAATTCCATTTCAACAATCAATATATATCTAACATGTTGCATTTCTACTTGGAATACTGCAAGTTATTTCCCCTGTAGTGGCTACATATCTCTAATTGGAATATTTAGAGCTGAGTGTATTGTTTTCACATGTATATTAAAAGCAACTATTCCTTTTGGGGTAGGAAGAAGCAAAGGGCTTCTTCAATTACTTCACCAATTAGATAGAGCTTCAAAAATACAATTGATAAGGAAAGACTTCCCAGTGCCTGCAGTGCCTTGAATAATCATAAGAAGAGCTTCACAAATCTCATATTCAACAAGGTACCTTATGACAATTTCAAAAGCAAGTCATTGTTTTTCCGACAAAGAATCTGGAGATGAAAATGTTATGTTTCAAAGGTCAACGGTATCACCCCTTGATTTTTCATTCCTTATAAAATTAATAGCTTCTTCTACAACATCATTAGAAATAGTTGTAATTTCTCAGTCAAAGGATATATCAAAGTCCCTTTGACCAAGGGAGTCCCTTCAACCAAGGGTGTGAAGATCAGAAACATTCAAGGCATTTGGTGGAACCAAATGAGAGAAAATTTGCCATTCTTTACAATCGTCTTCAAGATTCATTTCTTGATTAGAAAAATCACCATCTTCTTCATCTTCAATATTGTCTATAATTTATGGATTTTGATCAAAATGCCATGCTTGATATCGAAAATTCCTCCAATTTTCAATAATAATTTCAGCTCAAAGGCCAATTTCTGCAGGAATGTCATGAAATGGCTTGTACAAGAGCAATCCTATCTAGCAAAAGGTTTCAAATTCCTCTGAAGCCTCACCAGGAATAGAATAAAATTGTGGCCAAACCCGAACAATAGCATGAACATCTCTAGGCTTCCATGGATCTTGTTTACACTTGATATCAAATGTCCAAGACCTTCTTGTTTCTATCAAAGATAGACGTTCAATGAAAAAAGTTCTCTTCTGATAATGTTGAATGAAAGTATTCTCAACTGAAAATTGCAAGCCATCCCTTGAGATTTTCCTAAAAACCTTTCTTCCAACATTTAAGGAAAAAAATTTCCAACTACAAACAACAAGAGGTAGCTTAAGCAACATATGGCATGTTTCTTGTGCTCCAATGTCATGGTCAACAATCGTTTCTGCAAAAAGAATTCTATATGCACATAAAGCATGATCCTCAGAGCTAATAGAATTTGAAATTCTAGTTAACATATGATGATAACTTTTAGACCTTTTTTCTACTTTTGATGCATACTTAGCAATATATTTCAAGACAACATAGCGAGAAAGCACTGGATGGCAATCAACATTTGCATGCCACATTGTTAGAAGGTCAATGTTATGTACATTAAGCCTGTCATTATTTCTTGTTGGCTCATATTTTTTTCTTCCTTGATCATCTATGAATAATCTTGATTCATCACAAAGATCCCGTGGAGCATTGTACCGACATGTTAGAATAGTTCCCTTTTTGCACAAATAAGAATCTACAGTACACCTTGTGTTCCTTTGGACATAGTTTAACAATTCTTCGTAATCATTAGGAGGATTAGAAGAGAAAATATGACCAATATTCAATAGGCAAGGGTCATCATTGTGGCTTCGTCAAACCACTATGTTGCGATGATGTATGTCACGCGGATTCCATGCAGTTACATATTTTTTCGAAGAATATCTTTGCAATTTGTACATCATAACTATTTGACCAATCAAGTATTTCCATGTCAGGAGCGCCTTCTAACCATAGGAAACCATGGATATGTGCTGAACATCTATGTTGCCACTCATATCTGAAACAAAATTAAGATATAGTTACTACAAACAATATAAATAGAATCATAATAAAAGTTGAAAAAGTATATAAAAAAATTTGACAACATAAACCTGTACCAAAAGTCTTTAACTTTAGGATATTTTTGGACAACTCCTTCTCGAAAAATATTGAGTCTGTGGTGCATAAATGATGCAACAATATGAGGGTACTAGATAACATTCTCAATTACGATGCTCATTTGAAGAATCAGAATGTGAATGTATGGGCATGACGTTATGCAACTCTGGCAACTTTGTGTCAACTGCACTCAAAGTAAAAAATAAAGATGGACATCCTAACTGAGTAATCATGTCTGTCAATTCAGATCGACACTTAGTCCAATATGCCCTTGTACCTCTCAGAGAAGAACCAAACCACATAAGATGCTCAACCAACTTATTATCTGGTAAATTAGATAGTTGGTGATGCAACTCTTTAATTGTTGTAGGTGAGTTATCATGTAAATGTTTCTTTGAAAAAATTACAGCTGTTGCTTGGCTCCAATGTTGCATTGTCATGTTTAATAGGTAATATCAAAAGCGAGGATGGCTTCTAAATCTCTGATCATAGTACCTAAGAAGATGCAATGCATACTCATGTAGTTCAACACTACAAATACATGGTTGCAACTAATCAGCATCACGAGTGGCGACCAACGTTGGGAATGCCATATCTAATAACCCCTCTGTATTTTATTCATTCACTGGAGAGGTTCCAATACTGGGAAAATCCATGTCTTGAACATGTGAAGAATCAACATTATCAAGAAATGCTCTAATTTCTGCCACTTCTCTTCATTCATTTCGTAGGCAAGCAACCAAACAACAAGAATGAGATGGAAAATGCTCAGCAAGAAACCATTCATTATTAGTTTCATTGATCTTAGATTCCTCAATATCACAATCAACAAATTTAAGCCTGGAGGAGACATTTGTTGATCTTTTGAGCAGAGAATTCACTAAATCATAGTCAATTACAACATCTCGATAATAGTGATCGTGTTAGATTCTGAAAATCAGTGCAACCATCACTCGAGATCTTTTGACATAGCATTCATAATATTTAGACTGAGTGGCATGTCTCCTCACAATTAGAAAGTCAATATCTTCAACATGTCGAGGAAGACTTTGAACAATTGTAGAAATATCTTGAGGAAAGCTAATTGTATGACCACTATACTTATATTTCCCACCTCGAGCATGTGCCATTTGGAAAATAGGGTTCACACATGTTATTAGCTTTTCTTCAACTTGAGTAAGAACTCTTAAAATATGAGGTTTCTCACCAAGATCCATGTTATTATATTGACAAAAATTATGGGCTCCTCTTTCACTCTTACATCGTCTACAAACAGGTCCTTAAGAATGTCTCACAACATGGATTCTGAGATATGATTCTTAGCAAATGTGGCACATTTGGACAACTGACAAGCTAGCTATCTTTGCTCGAAATATTTTATGCACTACAATCATGTTTTCATCGAAATGAATATGATCTCTACTGGCCGAACCATTTTGAAAACCATTTGGAAGAGTAAAATTTCTTCTAACATGTACTTCATCTTTAGGAACATGAGATTCCCTTTGCAAATTTGAGGCATGTGGAATGGATCTATGAGAATGTATTTCCAAATTTATGGTGTGCATTTCACGAACCTAAGAGGATGTCAAAGTCTCTTTCTCATAAAAAACTTTAAAATTTAATTTCCAACTAATTATAAATGAAAAAAAAATTAAAAAGAATCGAATGCATTCAAAATTTACATTTGTGTCTTCATGTGGATGAGGGTTATGAGATGGTTGCTCTTGGATTCTAACATCAGTGGATGGAACATTTTGATATGTAGTTTCTATGCCTCTATTCAAATGAGTTGTTTCATGTTTCAAAAAAATAAAATAAGTTAAAAAACTAAATGTCCAACAAAGAAAGATTCAAAAATGGAAAAGAAATCAAATACATTGAACATCTACATTAATTTTACAATTTGATGTTTTGGATTCCAATTCTCCAACCTAATTAGAGGAGATCATGGTTTCTCCATAAAAGGTTACAAAATACAATTTCCAGGAAACACTAATTGAAAAAATGAGAAAAATATCAAATGCACTCAACATTTACATTTGTTTTGTGATGTGGATGAATGCTATGAGATGGTTCCTCTTCACTTCTAACATCAGTAGATGGAACATCTACAAAGTTAATTTATATGCCTCTATTGAAATGACTTGTGTCATGTTCAAAGAAAATAAAATACGCCATAAAATTCAATGTCCAAGCAACTATAAATTTAAAAAATGAAAGGAAAATCAAAAACATTGAAAATTTAAATTAGTCTAGCAATTTTATCATTGAGGAGAATTCACATGAAGGTTATGACATGCTTCATCTTCACTTCTCAGATTAGTAGATGGAACACTTTCGGAGCTAATTTCTAGACCTCTATTAAAACAAGTTCTATCCTATTCCAAGAGAATAAAATAACATAAGTTTAGTAAACAAAACTTTGTAAATATAGGAATGTAATAAAACAACCACTATTGTAGCAAAAATAAAAATATCATTGTGTTACCTCCATTGTTCCATGCGAAATGCTATTAAGGATGATTGATTCTCTTGGTGGGACCACATTACTCTGATAAGTGGGATTTAAAGATCCAATGTTTTGAGCAACTGGCTCCAAATTATCAAACAAATGGCCAAGTAAACTATCATCCAAATCATCACACAAAATTCTATCATTACCTCCACCATGGATTTTTTGCAACCTTTGGCCATCAAAACATGCAATTGGACACACAGAAGGGTTAGGGTGGACATTTTCATCCACATTATTGATATGGCATTCTTACCAATTGCAAGATGTTTCCCCAATGTTATGAACATTTTCAGGAGATCATTGAACAACAAGATTATGCTGACGAGAAGCATATCCTGATAATGAACTATCAACAAGAAATGTTCTTTCCATTGTTTCATCCATAGTACGATACTTACGAGGAATTATAAAAACATTTTCAAGAGTGGCTTCACTCGTTTTTCTATTATATGTAGCTCTCCTATGCTCATTTATCGCATCCTTATTTTGTTGATACTGTAAACAACGATTCATTAGACCTCTCATGTGATTCTGGTGACAAATTTTGTTTTCTTGTATGCTTTCTTCTGCCTTCAGATGACATGTCTACAATGAATAATAAAATATTCATTCTGGAATCATAAACATGGAACATAACAAATATCTAATATAAACAAATATGAAAGAATGAAAAAGGCACAAGTTTTTTTTTGGAAATCGTAAAAAAACATAATAAGTGTATATGTTTTTGTTTTTCCAACCATATAAACTTATCAAAATGTATAAGGCCTTTTCCAAATGGCTAAAAACAAGAAAACAAAAAAATTCAAAATGGAAAAAAACAAAAATGAATTCTTCCAAATGGCTTAAACAAACAAGTCTAAATTTCCATGTATCATATTATAATCAAAACAAAATCCATACTATTGGGACACAATACTCTTAAGAATTATATTAATTGGAAGTATATCTAAAAATTTGGAACTATATACTATAAAAAAATAAATGCAAATATTAAAATGTACATAAACATATAACATTGTTTGAGAATCAATGACAAAAACCAATACAAATAATATGTATAACATAACTCATAGAAATTATGAATATACAAACAAAGAAAAATGCATAACATCGAGACACATTTGCATGTAAATAAGAAAACTTTATGGGAAACAATATGAAATATTTTACATCATAAAGATCGATACAAACATAATTTTAAAGTATTACCATAAAGACCCATAGTATGTATACAGACAAAAATGGAAATATTTTCCACAACCATAGAGAGTATATAAAATGGAAATATTTATAAGAACTCTTAAGAATACTAATATCCTAAGAATCCATATCGATATCAAATGGTGGAATCTCATCAACGGAATCCATACGAGGAGCAATTTTAAAAACAATTCCATACTCAATCAATCATTGAAATCCTCTAATGTTGTGTACCAAAACCCAGACATCTACTCGTTAGTTGAATTATCAATATCTATTGGAAAATAGATGTGAGTCATCATGTCATATAATAGGAAAGGAACTTCACTACAATTGCACATAAGAACCAGACTATGGACTGTTCGAAACGGAAGATAACCAGGACATTTGCTATTTATATCTACAAAAATTTCATCCAACAACTTCCATCTAAAACCCCAATCATCTTCAGAGTAGTCAATTCTTCGTTCAACACACGGTTGAACAAATTGGAAATGATCTAATTCTTCAATTGACCATACAAAAGTGGAGCCATCATTGACAAGGAATATCAATTGATTCAAGTATATTTCTAATGACATACATCATATGTCACTGATTGGAACAAATGAAAAACCCCACTCATTTCTTATTACGACAAATGAGTAGATTTTATACCCGTATCGAGGATAATCTTCATACTCCTTGTCCAGATACAACCGAAACAATTTACTTTTATAAAACACTACATTCTTAGGGGGTGAAGTGCCACCAAATGGAACAACAACCCTTTTCCATACCTTATCAAGACTACTACAAACACAAAATTTAGACTACATTCTATCATACATATGTTTTAAAACAACCCAGTCATATTTTCTGTTGCTTACTTTTTCCAATAATGAAAACAATCCCCAGCCTCCAATTCATATTGGCCCCATGTTTTTAAATGCCTTTGTAAATGGATTCGTTACAAAATAGTTGTGTGTTTGGGAGCATTCTGTTGGTAAGGATAAAACCACCATTGGTCCAACAATACACTCTTCTCTGTTTCTTGAATCTATGAATCGCAAATGAAATTGAGATACGTGGCCAATCTGATTAAGGTATTGAGCAGCAAAACAAGTGTCTTCACTATTGAGGAAAGGAATGAGAAATCCAAATTCGTTCATAGAGGCATTCTTGCAATGTAACAAGAAATAAGGATTTTGCAAAGCATTCTTCCATTTTTTACAAATAGTGCTAAACTTGATCACAACCGATAAAGGGAGCCACAGGAAGAAAATTTCAATAACTTCAAATGGAAGACAACTCCAAATAGCTCGATCCAGGATCAAACAATGAAATCACCTAACAGTAAAAAAAACACATTTGGTATCAACAAAACAATTTAATGTTGAATAAAATTAAAAGTAATATACATACATAATTTACCATACACAATTTTCTATTTTGTTAAGGATAAAAAATGTTAATGGTTGTATAAGAGTGAAATTTAACTAATAAAAAATAGTTGGGGAACAACTTGGTTTTTTTTCTAGATTCAAGATCACATGGCTACTTCTTTTGTATAGTAGTGAATTTATTTTAGTTATATTTTTTAAGTATGTATGTAATGTGAATCATAATTAACTATTGTCAATTTTAATTAGGTGTAATAACCACTTAAATAAGGAGTAGTCTATAAGGTGTAATAGCCACCCAAATAATTTCTGGTTGGAATTTGACAAACAAAAATTGACTCAATCATAATGAATCCAAAAATATCAAATTAAAATTATATTACGAAATTTCTAAAGCAACACATTCTTATATATTAATTTTTTTCATCTTTAGAATTAATCTAAAATCATTTTCCTTATTTATTAATAAAACAATAGATTGTTAATATCATAAGATAATCCTTTTAATGGACTGCATTAATGTCACAACTTAATCATTCTAATGGACTACATTAATATCTAGATGATTATGATTATGTGGTATATGGAGGCTAAATAAATAAATATTAGGAAATTTCAATAATAAAAAAGTAATATGTTTTAAGTTTGTGAGATTTTTCAACATAATTTTATATATTTATAACTTTTCTTAATTATATGAATTTCTTAATATTTATTAAAATAGTATTTCTTATTTAATAATGTAATTCTTAATCATATGCTAATCATAATAATTATAATTTAAATGTTTTTAAACATTAAGAAAATGTGTTTCTAAAACAATTAATTCTATATATCTCCATTTTTTTTTAAAAACATAATGATATATAACTTGATCTTAATCTTAAAACTGAATTATTCTTTTTATTTTATGTGTTTATAAATATTTTTAATGGGTTGTCTAATAGGTAGATGTTCAAGAATTTTTGGTTGGAACTAACTACATTTTTTGTTGACTCAATCTTAATTTTTATTGTTTACTCAAATTTACTTGTAATTCCAAACAATATTTTCCAAATTTACTTGTGATTCCAAACAATCTTTACTCAAATTTACTTGTAATTTTATTTTTTTTGTTGAATCAAATTTACTTGTAACTCCATACAATTTTTGCCAAATTATAAACAACAGAAAATCTAACAACACAGGAATTTAAACATATATTAAGTAAGGTGTTTAAAGTTTCTCTAAAAAAATTGAAAAGATTTGTTTTATTGAATTAATCTATTCTTACATATTTTTTTTATCACAATGTTTTTTTTTTAATTATAATTTAATGAAAAAAAACAGTGTCTTTAATTTCTCTAAAAAAAATGAAAGAGATTTGTTTTATTGGAATTAATCTATTCTTATACATATTTTTATTATACAATGTTTTTTTTGTAATTATAATTTATGAAAGAAAAAAAGAAGGTTACAGTAAGATATTTCATAAAACTTTTTATAATATAATTTTACAAAATCCATATCTTATTTTTCTAACATATTGTAATATGTATGTAATAAAATGAGAAGAGTTTTCTCATTATTCTCTTATATAATTATATTATTCTATTTCTTTCAAAAAACTTTTAAACAATTCTGAATAACATATTAGATACATTTAATTATTGAAATTAATACATTGGAGCTAAAGACGTATAGATTATACAAATCTCTATAATATTAATAACAACCAATTACATTACCCATATTACACATATACATCATCAAAATTCCTACAATATTAATGACAACCAATTACATTTAAAACCCATATTTGTTCATTAGTTAATAAAATTTCTATTCATCAATACACATGTAAATATTCATAATTATACGTCACACCTTTTTTTTGAATCCAACAAAATTTCCTCAATCAAGCAAATTGAAATATATTGATGGCTTGCTAATAGATTCAATGTGAGAATTTCACGTGTAAGACACCCATTCAATTCAATAGAATAGTGTTTAAGAGCTATATCTATTTTTTTCAAAAAAATATTTTACAAGTCTTTTAAACAAGTAGAAAAAGGCGTGACATTCTTTACAATGAACAGTTAATAGAACAACATATTCCACTTGTTTTGGTGCCAAAGTTAATTTATAGTGCCACATAGTTAATTTATAGTGAACAATTAATTTAGGGTAATTGTGAGTAATTTAGATTAATGAATAATTATGATTAATTATAAGTAACTATGGTTTATTTAGGTTTATGAGTAATTGAATAATTCTATATGTTATTTAGGTTTATGAGTAATTGGTTAATTCTATGTTTCAGTTTTTAGGTTTATGAGTAATTTCTAGTAATTCTAATAAATAGTTATGATTTAAATATTTATTAATTATTTGTGATTTAACAATTTCTCATTTAATAAATATAGTTTTAATCTTTATTGCAAAACTTATCTGATTTCATTAGTATAAGCATTAAGATCATTGTCAAATTAAATCATGAATTATAACTAACTTAGATTTATGACTACTTATCATTAACTATATGACCTATTACAAAGATGGTTTTTTTGTCCTTTCTTAGATGTAATGAATTTTTAATCAACATATATTTATCTTAAATGTGGATCTAAAATGCGGAGAAAGATTCAATTTCTTGAGAAGAATGCAATTTCTTGAGGTATAATTTTTTGTATGAGCCTACTTTATTCAAATGTTTTGTATAGTTATTTTATTTTATTTTTTTATTTTGAGAGAGATGAAAAAATGGGGAGAAATTTGAAGGTATTTAGTTATTTCAATGAATTAAATGATTTCATTCCCATTTTGATTTAGTTACTCATTTTTATTTGATTTTATATATTTTTTATTGTATTATACCTTCATATATATAGAGATACATGGTTTTATTAAGTTTAACTTTCTACTAAAAAATTATATTATGATCAATTTAAACTATTTAAGTTTTTTTATAAATTACTTAATTTTAGAGATATTTTTATATTTAAATTTGAAAACACCAGATTTTATATTTTAAAATATTTTATTTAAAGTTTATTAACCAAAAAAAAAAATGTAGTTTTATAAATTTAAAAATCAATATTATATATTTTTTGATTTGAATACAAAAGAATAAATTTAAAATATTTTATTTAATCCTTTCTCTTTTAAAAATAATTGGTACAATTAGTTAACTATTAAGATAATAATTTATTTATATAATCAATACCTTAATTTTACAAACCTTTATTATATATTTTACTTAATAACTCAGTAACTACCATCATCAATTAGACCTACTTTCATAATTTATTAAAAATTAACAATACACCTCATAAATTGTAAATAAAAATCCTTGGAAAAGTGAATGTAACATAATCTACAATGAGAAAGATATGAATGATGCTCCAATAAATTTGAAATGAGCAGAAAACAACTTGATCAATTTTCTTGGTTCCATTAAATTGACTCCAGTTCCAAAATATTCTGCTAATTGTTGGTTGCCGGCAGGAAAAAATTTCAACAATACACCTCATAAAGTGTAAACAAAAATCCTTGAAAAGGTGAATGCAACCTAATCTACAATGAGAAAGATATGATGAATGATGTTAGAATAAATTTGAAATGACCAGAAAACGACTTATCAATTCTTGGTTCCATTAAATTGACTCCAGTTCCAAAATATTCTGTTAATTGCGGGCTGCGGGTAGGTGGCTACCATATATTCTCCTGTCTCCAAATGGGATGTGAAAAAAATTATTAATCGAAATTCTGGTTATCATGATAGGTTTTACTTAATTAGTGTTTTGGGTCTCAGTTTCTTTGTGGCCAAACAATATATCAAGCATAATGTTACAGTTGCAGTATATATAGATTTTTTAAAGACCTTACGGCTCGTCAAAATACAAAGATTTTTCAAGGACGTTCCGCCACCTCGAAATATCATGGTTCGTCGAAATACATAGATTTTTCAAGGACGTTTTGCCACTTCGAAATATCATGCCATCAAGATACACACTAGAGTTGAATGAGTCCTCACTGTCGCCATGGCCCGTTGATTCATTCCTTCTATTGAGGGAAACCTAACCATCCCTTCTACCAAGGTTAAATAATCTTGAGTTTGGCTAGGTTATCAAATGAAAAGTAGGCGGAAGTAAATAATTCTTTAATTTAGGTTCTTTGCCTTTGATAATGCCGGACTGGTGTATTTGATCAAATAATTACTCATGCCTTGAAAATGTATATGGTGTTTGTGAGGTCGTATTGAAACAGGGAGACATGATGAGAAGAACCCAAACCTCGGGACACAAAATGCGTGTGAAAGGGACACAAAGTGTTTGAGACCTAATCAATTAATTGATTCAATAAAGAAAGAGACTATGCATGAAATGACGCGTCTGAAAGGGACACAAAGTGTTTGAGACCTAATCAATTGATTCAATAAAGAAAGAGACTATGCATGAAATTGTTTCCTCTGGTCTTCAATTCTTGTATTTGACATCACTGCATTGACTTTCAGACTTTCAAAAATATTTCAAAATTTAAAATCTCTAACTCACCACACAACCAGCATAGACCTGAAGGGGCACAGGGAGTGTTGACAAGAATGGCCAACAAAACCACATGTGCATAAGTTCCCGTGAGGATCATTATAATTTAAACTTGGATAATAATAAAAAATGCCACAAGGATGGACAGACATTTTTTAAACCGGTAAACCTCCATGATTGATAAAGTGCAGAATTTCTCTTACTTTTGAAATTTTATAGGATGAATATTTACATCATTTCAAAAGAGTATGAAGCTATGCCAAATTTCTGATTTAATATGCCAAATTTCTGATATAATATGTGTATAATATACAACACAAGTGGAAATCAGCTTCTCATTCCCAAATGGTGAGAAATTTGGGGTTGTTCAGAAATCATGGTGCCACATGGTCAAAAGTGGCTATGCATGTTTAGGGTAGGGTTAGGTTAGGATTATTTTTATTTTTTTCAAATAAACATGGATGTTATATATTTATTATATATAATATATATATATATAATTGTATGGATTGTTCAACAAGACTTTAGTAATAATGAACAAAGCCATTTCACATTAGAGTAATGACAAAATCTAGTTAATAATGGCCATTGAAAACAAATCTAGGTAAGAAATTGTGCACCTTCCTTAGGAGATAGAAGCAGAGAGAAGCCTCTTCAAATAGTTCGAGTAATCTTTGCACCAATCCTTCCATTTATCTTTCAACAATTCCAACAAGGCAATCATTAAGAAAGGGTTTCTCCAATGCATCTTGAGGGAAACCTAAAAAAATACTAGGTAGAGAAAAGGAAGGCTATGAGCAGAGAGGAGTGAAAGAGTAGAGTAGCAAACATAAGGTTTTTTGCTTGGACGCCTTCAGGAAGTTTGTGAAGGGCCATCAATTCTAATTATCTGGCCAACACAAGTTTGTAAGTCATTGTTTTGTTTCAGTTTATATACATTGATTGGTTGTGCAATTATATATATTTCCGTTTAAATGGTTGAAGTATCGATTGTTAAAAAATCGATCAAAGGAACCTTGCAATAAGAGAAATTGTGATATCGATTTATATGTCCAAGCTAAAAGAATTAATATTTATATAGCAATTGTTATTGGTGCATGAGGTTATGAATGGTTGTGAAGGAAGAAAGAGAAGAAGGCTAGCAAACGGTGAAACCCGTTATGCATCATCAAGGAACATAAAAGATGTTAAACCTCTCCGTAAGGGATTATTTTAACATATTTTAAGTGTGTAGCTTGGTATGAATTGTTGTTCTGTAAGAGTATGATCGATAGCAGAAATTGTTATTATTAGTGCGTTGAAGCCACAGGTAAGGTCGATTGCAAAAAGTACTATTGGTTGAATGCGTTCTCAATAGAATTAAAGAGATACACAGTCTTGATTCATGAGAAATTTTGTTTGCTGAAGCATTAATTTACATATTTGTTAGAATGACATTGTGACATTGTTAGAATCGATATCATAGAATTTGGATTGCCAGCGTGGTGGTTTGTACAGAATTAAATGGAAAAGACGTGTGATTAAAAGGCGCATAATGGTTGAAGAAGGTATGAATTTGCATTGAATTCAGTTAATAAATTGAGATCTGGAATTGTTTGACAAAATCAACTGTAAATATTAAAATACCTGTGTGGATGTGAAACCGCTGCATACGCTGTAAGGGAAAAGGCGCATATATCTGGTACTTTGATTTGGGTTGTTATAAATGGTTAACGCGGAATAGGCTCAGCGTTTAATGGTAAGTGTATTAAGTGTTGAGGAAATAGACTCTGCGTTGAAATGTTGAAATGTTGAATTGAACCGATATTCATACAGCTCGAGTGTAATGTGTTAACCTTTGAACACATTCAGAAGTTATAAGTTTTATAAACTGATACATCTGCCAGGTTGTTAAAGATTGAAGGGCGCAGTAAAGCCATGGACTAATCCTGAATGAAGTGATTAAATTGTATTTTGATATGATGTGGGAAATTGAATGAGGTTGTTGATTTGAGGCACATGCTTTTATATGCATGAGTGAGGAGAAAAGATCATGGTTATTTGCAGGCCTGCCCTGCATAAGGTGGTATTAGAGCTAGAATGCTCAGCTGAAGATGTTTGTTTTTTTTATAACTGAAGTGTGATGAATGATTTTTAAATGTGATATGCAAATTACACAAGTGAACAGGATTGCAGAAGTGGAAAGAAGACAAGATCATGCAAGATCTTAAGAGGTGAGAATATTTTTCTGATTTGAAATTTGTAAATGAAGTTTATGGTTGCAGAGAAGGTGGCAGTGAACCTGGCATTCAGCTGAAGGCTGAATAGGGAGGACAATTGCGAAGAAGAAGAAGGTGAGTTGAAGAGATAGCCTAGAGAGCAGAGGAGTGCTCAAGAGGTTCCAGAGGCAGTGAACCAGTGCTTACCAAAAGACTGGGTGAGGAGATCTTGGTGAGGTAAGTTGCAGCAAGAGAGATTGCTGTTGCAGAGGCTAGTACAACTCATGGTGAGTGAGAAAATCACGAGGAAGCAGTCTGCCAAAGGCAAAGGGAGTTTTTCCAGAGGAAGAAGAGGTTCAGAGAAATGCCACAGAGATGAGATGACTGTAGAGGTTTGAGAAAGAGAGATTGCAGAAATAAAGGTACAGTTGCAGGTACTAGAAGAATGGCTACAAGAGCGGGAAAATAGGAAAGGAAATGAATCTTTCCACTGAAGGGAAAGAGAGTGATTTGGCGACAGTTGTAGAGGAGGTTGAGGCAAATTGTGATTGCCTTGTTGAAAAAGGGACTTAGAGTTTTTGCGCCAGAGTTGGAGTTTGAAAATCCCACATGCAGATATATTAAAAGGAAAATGTTGAAGGAAGCAGTCAAGACTGAAAAGTCTTGTGATTTAAAAACAAATGAGTTGTGTATGTTTGCAGGTACAGAATAGGGAGATGAACAAGTTTTAGAATTTGTCCAAGAAGAGTTGAATCTGAAGGTTGTTCAGATCAATGATGAGAAAATGAAGATGAAGGAGTCTAATCAGAATGTTGGACTAGCTCATGATTGGCCAAAAGTTGTTGAAGGTATTGAAAATTGTGTGAAGTTTCCAAGTTCTACTCCTAAAGAATGTAGGAATTTACAGGGTAAGTTCCTCAGACAGAACACCAGAAGGACACCGCTCACAAACAGATCACAGATCAATACACCAGTATTTTGACGTGGTTAAAACCCTCAGAGAGGGAAACAGTCCACGGCCTGCGCCAACGTGGCTACTACAGGCAATTTATTAATAAAAGAATGAAAATTTACATAAGCTTCTCTCATGCACGGTTAACCTACAAATGACCCTCCATGCGCTTTAAATAGAATTCATGGACCAATCGGGTGTCAGGCCACGGATCAAGTGTCGGTAATACCGAGGAGAGGATGAACCGTCGGATCACTACATATCGTGACCGTCGGATTGTAAGTTACAAAATGTACAACGGTAAAGAAACACACTTTACTTAACTCTATACCTAACTCTTTACTAGACCAAGTTGAACTTAACTATTTCCTATGTGTCGGAATATCCTAACATCCCCCCTTAAGAACAACTTGGGATAGGATTGAAGGATTTACAAATATGACACAATAGGAGAAGGAAGGAGGCACTAGAGCCTATCCCCCCTTAGTGACAACTTCCTGAACTCCAAGCATATATCGAAGTTTAGTGAACTTCGCCTCTGTGAGAGCCTTTGTGAAGATGTCTGCAACCTGATTATCTGTTGAACAATATTGCACTTCAAGAACATGGTCATGAATGAGCTTTCTGATGAAGTGCATGTGTAGTTCAATGTGTTTGCTGCGCTGATGCTGAACTGGATCTTTGCACAGCTGAATGGCACTTTGATTATCACACC
>APFE030847946.1:0-13868 GCA_000404065.3 Pinus taeda | reverse complement strand
TCATCGACAGTGTAGCTACCGGACAAGAATAAGGTCTTGAAGTGGTGGAAGAAGAATTGCAGGACAATTCCTCCAACACCACCAAGTTTCTCATTCTCACCAAAAAGAACCCTAACAACAATTCCTCTCTAGTATCAGGCTTAATGATGACAGTCGCTTTCTTGCTGGAAGAAGGAACGACTGATTTGTGAAAGGCCTATCAGTCCTTTCGTAGCTCGCTTCAGCTAAAATAAACAAAAATATTATTTCTCTCCGTTCTTGTGACAGATCGACATTTGTAAACTCAATACCTTGTACAGGGATTTGAGGATTAAATTATCAAGGACTACAAAATTTGTACAGGGATTTGAGGATTAAATTATTAGCTCCACACGGCTGGGATGAAAGAGTGTTGGCTTCACACTTAACGGAGTGTACGGAAAAATGCCTTCTTCGTTGTAGGAGGGTCGCATTTGCACCAAACTATCTAATTTACCAGCTGTTCGCAGATTTGCAGCCTTCGGCCTCTGAGTTTATTAGGTTAGTTAAATATCCTAGTAAACTTGTCCTCTTGCTCTCCTTCAGCCACTATAATGAAACGTAATGCTGCAGGCATATACTTTGGAAGAAATCCCCTACATCATGTAAAATTTTTAGCATTTTACAATTGAGTTTTACTGAATACAAACAAAGGTGTCTGGTTCCTCAGTAGAAAGTCCAAAAAAAATTGGCAAGACAACTGGGTTTATATTCTTCATAGGATCTAAAATCAATGGGCTCTCATATTGGGAACTCATAGTTCTCCTATTTTTCTTCAGCCTGGTTTCTCTGAGGAATATTGTTTCTCTAATCAGTGTATGCAATTTGACATTCAAAGTGCTCAGAGGGCGTTTGAGGGTTACTAGTTTATAATCTAGCAAGATTTTCTAACTACCCAAAAGAGAGTTGAAACCCTGTTTCTAATCCTCCCTTTGTCCTTCCCTCATAAAAACTACCATTAAAAGAGGTATTTGTCAATTACATTTTTACAAGCACATATTCCATAGATTTCAACAGTGTCCAAAGGACATTCATTTTTATGACACTTCTTGCAACATCTGGGGCAGAAAATTGCTAAGGATTTTTTAGCTCCTCTATTTTCCTCTTCCATTGCATTTTGTCCATTTGCATTGCAAGGGAATGAACAATGTCAACCTTAATATCCTCCAGCATAGTACCTAGCTTCAATCTAGAGATAATTGGGGTGGTAGGCTTGACTAGCTGAGGATTAGGACCCCTTAGGCTCTTACCCTTCTTGCTGGAAGATATAGAATAGTTCCTGAAAATATTATTTATTTCCTGATATGATAATGTAGATATTTCCCCATTAGCCAAAAGATTCAGTGTGTCCATATATTCTTATCTCATTCCTCGATGGAGCACAAGTTTGAGGGACTATTCATCTGAGGTACATGTGTGAGCTTGTTTATGACTGCGCTGGAATCTTTCTTCAAAGTCATCTAGTGACTCATTATCTCCTTGTGTCATTCTAAATATTTATTATAATGTGTTTTTAGATTAGAAGTAATATATTTCTCCATAAAGGTTCCTTCATTCGCTTCCATGTCTCTATGCTATTTAAGTAATCTGCAATGCTTTAGGATGGTTGATAGAACTAATCCTTACCAATTTCTCAACAAATATGTTTGAGTATCATATTATCTATTTACCCTATAGATATGCACCTCCCATTACCTGCAATTTCTCCTCTACCCCAACATCATGCTTAAGAAAGAATGCCTGACATCTTAAGAATCCTTTGTAAGGTTTCCACATCATGATGACATAGAAGCAACATATATGCACCTCCCACTACTTGCAATTGCTTGTCTATCCCAACATCATCCTTAAGGAAGAATGCCTATGATGTTAAGAAGCCAATGAGTGATATTAATATGCCTCTTCTTCTTCTCCATCTATGTCTACTTGGATTCCTAGAAATATCTAGCAACACGCCGAAGGTTTAGACCAAGAAAGTCTAGCCCATCAATACATTTGGGAAGATATTCTGTACTTAAGGCAACAAATTTGAATATTCTAAACCAATTACTTCCTATAGTTTGGACTGACCACATGTACAAGCAAGTCTAAAGATGAAAAGTAATATGGCAATGTTGTTGTTTTAATGTTGTTGTAATGTTGTCAAGTCACACATCCAGTTCCTCTATGAAGAAATTCATGAAGTATATTTGTCATTCCCATATTGTGGATTTCATCTGCCTGAATTTACCTCCTTTAGTGTCTGCACCAGTCCATGTAGAGGTTTTCTTATGTCAATGCAATGTATTCCGATCATATAGAATTCTAGTCATACAAAGTTTGGATCATAAACTTTATATTTTTCCAAAGTAAATTCCATCTCTGTTGCCATTTGAATCTCCTTAGAAAAGTTTATACTGTTGGAATTGTTTCCATTTTTTCTTTTGATTGGTGTATGAATCTTATTTGGAAATGTTACATACAAGTCCTAACGAATGGGAAATACAAGAGTTTAGAGCATAGGGGCACCAATGAATAGGAATAAAGAAAGATTGTCTATAGTCATGTTCCATGCTCCAAGTTAGAATGTGGAAATTGGTCCTTTGCCTCAGCTTATAGATGAAGCTCGCCCACGCCTCTACAGATTTTATAAACACACAGAATATAATTGCCATTATCTCTCCAACAAGCTAGAAGGGAAAAAAACGCTAGATTTCATAAATATTCATCCTTAAAATACTAATGCTATTATTGAAATGTAATTATTCAGGGCAGCTTAGACTTCATCTAATACAATTTGCAAGTATGCCTGGTCTATCTCCATGTAATTGTGACAATAAATATGTTCCATTATGATAGTAGTATATGATTCCGATCATATAGAATTCCAATAATTCAACGTTTGGATCATAAAATTTATATTTTTCCAGGGTAAATTCTGAAACTAATAATGGAATTTGAACTCTTATGGTGGAATTAATGGTCTAGGGTTTTTATCATGTGACCATAATCATTGCCAAGACAGGAAAGGGGTAAGGGAATAGCTACAGAAAAGAAATTTTCATAAAATGAACTGAAGAAGGCCTATCAACAAATAATTTTTAATGATCCTAGAGTTCTTTAAAAAAATCGCATTTGAAAATAGTTTTTTTTAATATCTTATACTTCTTTAAAAAATATTGTTAATTATTTTAATTTGAATCATGTTTATTTATGTTTTTGAATGAGTTAGATTGAGTCACGCTTTTCTCGTATAGTAAGTGCAATCTGAATGGAATTATTAGAGCTTACATATTAGTGAAGCTCACATTTTTGTTATGCTACCCGGTCTTCTTATGTGCTCTTTATCATTTCCATTTGTAAAGATTATGAAGTCGTTAATCACTTTTGCAATAGCATGATTTCTCGTGAGTGGCTTCCAATCCATATTAATCATTATGTTTTTTGTTTTTATAATGAATCTTTCATAATGAAATATATTTTTTAAAGGTTTAGTTATATGAAGTTTTCTAAATACCACTTATTTAATAAAAAATACATTTAATATAACAAATCTAATTGTTTACACAAATAGATTTAACTTAAGATTTGTTTTTAATTGACTTGAGACAATTATCCTTTACTCTTTAATTTTGAGAAAAATGTATGATAATCAAGTTTCACAACGAAAAATATCCTACGCTATTGGACACTAATAAAAGCAATTCCATAGACAATGCACCTAATATACTATGCTTCAAATTTGGACCTAGAAATTTTTTCATCTTGGCCATCATGGTTGGAGGGCATGGCAACAATTGCCCCAAAGTTATATTATGCTTCAAATTTGGACCTAGAAATTTTTTCATCTTGGCCATCATGGTTGGAGGGCATGACAACAATTGCCCCAAAGTTACTCCCTTTTTTAACATGTCTACAATATTCTAGGTAGTATATATCTTTTTCATTTTTTTTTAATTTTTTTTTTAGTGGAAGGCTCATTTACTTACAAGATGAATTGAACTCTCATTGTTAGTATACAACATACCATTTTATTTCTTATTTCCTAACTCCTGTAGAAATTTTTTTATTTCCTTTTGTAATTTCTAGTAAGACCACATCCTTATCTTTCATACTCTATATTGCATACCATGTCTAAATACTCATATACGAAAAAACATTTGAAACTCAAAAAAATAAAGTCAAGTATTCATATCTCTCAAATACATGAGAATGCACTTTATTGTCTACCAATGCTCTTTACATGGATTGTTCAACTCATGTGAAATATCTTACCTTGTGCACACCTTATAGATCAACATGTAAATGTGTAGAAATTTGGACATGGAGTGTATCTCCTCTTATGTCTTGGACACATCTCCTTATTCAATTTGAAATAGCTTTCCAAACATGTACTAACTAGCTTTGCATCCTACATTTTAAATCTTTCCAATACCTTCTTTATGTCCTCACCATTGTAGACAATGTTAATTCAATATGTCTCCTCTCTTTTGTTATTCTCATATTCATTGAAAATGATTAGCTAATTGTTTTTTAATCCTACATGTTATGTGCTTGAAAAAACATGACATCTATATACAATAGCATGATACTATAAATACCATTATGTACTATGTTAAAATAAAAAAGTGGTGAGAGTGACCTTGTTCTATCATAAGTCTATAGAATTTTAAATAACACTATTTGGATATTGTTAACCGCAATAGGGAAATGACTTATGTTCCCTCCAAAATATATTCTATTTTTATATTAGGTTTTAAGTTTTTAAGTTAATGTATAACTGTCATAAAGAAATGATTTTTCTTCCTATAAATAAGATGCATATTTTCTTGCTTAGTTCTCTCTCTCTCTCCTCTCTCTCTCTCTCTCTCTCTCTCTCTCTCTATATATATAATATAAATATAATATACACACACACACACACACACACACACACACACACACACAACTAATAGATAAAATAGAGAGAGAGAGGAGAGAGAGAGAAAAGAGAATCATCTTAGGTTTTATATTATTTTATAGCGTTTTTTTCCAAATAATAATTTATACTATTTATCTCTTATCTATATATACTACGTTTTGGTGTCATTGCTCAATATATTCTTTAGTATTCAAGAAAAATATCAATAATTGGAAAATTCATTTGAGAATGGAAAATAAAGTAGAACCTATCATTTCAACTTTGATAATAATGTGAGCATTTTAAAATTGGCTTCAAAACATTAAAATAATTTTATGATCATAACCATGTTTACATAGTTTAATTCAAGTTTAATCTAAATGTTTTTTATTCTTATTACCTACTTTCAATACACCAACTTCCACACAAATAGTACATGGCCACAATTTTATTTACTAATAATATTATAAATTATAAATTCATGGGAACAAATATAAAATTGAAATATTGTGAATTTCGACGCATAGATATTATTATGATTAATAGATGATATGTAGAATTTTTGAAAAATGGAAAAAAAAATATTTATTATGAAAGTAGATTGCCAGAATTGTATTTGTTAGTAATTTTATAAATTTTATGTAAAGAATATAAGATTCAATGATTGTAATTTTGAAAATTTTATATATTATAATATTAGAATACTGAATAATGTAAATATAAATACAATATAATATCTATATATTAAATTTGGTTTAAAAATTTATTAATTATGATCTCTTATGTTAAATTTTTATATAAATTTCTAAATTTAAGCTTGTGTGACTTCGATTGATTTCTTTTTTATTTTCATACAAATAATTTTACATAAACTATGAAATATATTTGTGTTTGGCATGTGGTTGCGCTAATTGTTTGTATTAATGCTCTATGCTTGCATTCTTAATGGATTATTGATACATAGCCACCGGAGAGAACCATCCGTAATGGATATATTTATATCTCAATTTTATTAACCTCATGGTTGAACAATTGTAGGAAATGGTTGAACCATATATTTATATCTCAATTTTATTGACCTCATGGTTGAACAATGGTAGGAAGCAACAATGAAAGATTTTCTACAATATACTTTTGGTTTCTTAATTCAATTTAATTTCCTAAATATTTTTTTAAATGTGTGTGGTGTAGAAACATTGGTAACAATACACACACTTGATGTTGTGGTTCGCTATTTAATTTGATCAAACCTTGAGATTCTTGTTCTTATTTCTTATCAGATAACACTTTTCTTTTGAATTTTTTTGAGAAGACCGCTAAATTAAAACTTCGTGGTTCATTAGATAAGAGATATGGCATACTTCTTAAGCCTAATATTCCTTATTTGCTAATAATGTTATAAATTATAAATTCCTTGGAAAGAATATAAAATTGAAAAATTGTGATTTTGAGACACATAAATATTATTATGATTAATACATGATATGTAGAATTCTTGAAAAATGGAAAAAAAATATTTATTATGAAAGTAGATTGCCACAATTGTAGTAATTTTATAAATTTTATGGAAATAATATAAGATTCAATGATTGTACTTTTGAGAATATTTTATATTATTATAATTGCTAGATGTATAGTTGATATAGTGAGTTCTTGAATTATGTAAAAACAATATTATTTCTGATTATATAGATTCAATTTTTTGTAATTTTTATATTTATAACAATAGTCTAATTAGTTGCATTGATATTTAGTTAATGACAATAAACAAATAATGAAATTCCCACTCTATTCACTTAGTTCAAAGTATAAAATAAATTCACAAATATATCCACTACAATTTTGAAAGTAGTTCATATAATCTTGTGACTTGTACCATTTACCATCTAGAAAAGTATACATCATTAAATAATTATTAAAACTTCTTTTCTCAAGTGTTTGCAAGCAATAGCTTTTCTAAAGTTTTGTAAGGAATAATTGTCTTCCACTGGTTTTTAAATTGTTTCATAATTTTTATTTTTATTTTTTTTAACCATCCACTATGAAACTCTATTCTAATATTATCATTCATTATGAAACTCTATTCTAATATTATCATTCATTATGTCTTCTTCTCCCCAACTTATTGCATTCAAATAACTATTATTGTCATGTAAAAGATTCTATTTTTAACAATTATTTTTAAAAATTATGGATTGGTTGTACACTATTAGTATGTCCATCAAGTATTGGATAGATGGTGATCTCTGTGCTCTTACATGATAAATATATAGTCCTATCAAACTTACAAAAATAATATTTACCTAGTACCATTATAATATTCATATATTTTTTGTTACATTAATTGATACAATTATATACCTATATGTTAAATTTTGTTATAAATTGTTAATTATAATCTCTTACGTTAAATTTCCATATAAATTTCTAAGTTTAAGGATGTGTGACTTCGATTTATTTCTTTTTCATTTTCATACAAATAATTTTACATAAATTATGAAATAGCTTTGCGTTTGGTATGTGGTTGCACTAAATGTATTAATTCTCTATCCTTGTATTATTAATGGATTATTGATACATAACGACTGGTCCGAACCATCCATAATAGTTGAATGATATATTTATATCTCAATTTGAGACCTCATGGTTGAACAATTGTTGGAAGCAACAATGTAAGATGTTCTACAATATACTTTTGGCTTGCCAATTCAATTTAATTTCATAGATATGTTTCTAAAAGTGCGGTGTAGAAACATTGGTAACAATACACACACTTAATTTTGTGGTTTGCTATTTAATTTGATGAAACCTTGAGATTCTTGTTCTTATTTCTTATTGATAGCACTTTTCTTATGAATTGTTTTGAGAAAATCGCTAAATTAAAACCTCTTGGTTGATTAGATAAGACATATGGCATACTTCTTAAGCCAATTTTCCCTTGCTGAGTACGACATGTTCAAGTATCCATCTAAGTTGGTTGCTATTGCAATCTCAATGTGTCATCTATAAGTGTGCACCATGGAACAAATATCTTCAATTTTATACATGTTACAATGAAGAGAAACTCAAGTAAGTAATTTCATATGGTGATGCATTTCTTTGGAAATAGGGATTTTGCAACCTATTTTTTTATTTACCTATGTTTATTTTCAATGTTCATGAAATGTTTGATGGCCAATTTCCATCGAAGTTCACACAACACATTACTAGGTCTTTATACTAAGTTTTCAAGAAGATTATGTTGTGTAGTGATTAAGCCACCTACCACCATACATGAGTGATTATAGATTAGATTATATTTTTTTGGGTTTTGCGTGTCGTTTCGTTGATTATGATTTTCGATGCTTTATTACATATTTGAGTTTTGATCCTACCTCATTTGAGTAAAATTCAAATTTACACAATGGAGGTAGCTAATTTGTGTAGATTGAGTCCTAACATAGTGCTTTCTTGGGTGTAATTGAAGTCTAATTATATTTTAATTATTGGGTTTGAAATTTTATAATTGAAGTCAAATTATATTTCAATTATGGGTCCAATTATATTTCAATTATTCAGTAAAGAAAAACATAACATATGATAAAAAAATACACGACCTACAGAAACAAAATTGCATAAAACTTTTACTTCTTGACTCCAACAAGTTTTGATGCATTTTCAAATATGGAATGACAACCATGATGTTGTTCACAATGCCATATCACTTTTTTAACCTCTTCCATTAAAATCTAATAGTATTTCTCTATAGAATCTTAAAAAATCATCACTGAAGATCAAATTATGATTAATCCTCAATTCCCCCATATATCAAAAAACAATGCCATGACTAGGTCGCATATGGAAAAATTACATCCCTGAAGAAAAATATCATATCTTATACAATATTTTGTCTCAAAAAAAAAATCGAAACATGTTCACATAAACAACAACTCCATAGATAATGGATAATCTCTACATGACACTACTATTATTTACAAAAAAACCATATTCAGAATACACAACTAATAATTGAAACTATATCTTGTTGTCATCCACCCTTGTTTTCAACAATGTCCATTCACATGTTGTTATTCTTCGACACTTTATGCCTTACGACGTTTCCTTTGCAACATCTGGTGGAAATGCTAGTATGAAAAATACATAGACTTGATTAGCACTAAGACTTACCTAAGACCTCATCAATGAATTTCACCCTAGCTTTGGGGTATATCTGGGAGAAAAACTCTACGAATTACCCATGTTTACAAACATAGATAATTGGGGAGGTTAAAAAACTCCTTGAAATGAAACCCTTTGGCAAAAATCATAGGATTACCTAGGTGTTGTTACATGGTTTAATAGTCATACTATAATCATTTTTACAATTCAAAAGAAGAATTTGAGATTACAATGATGACATTGACTCAGAAAAAAGTATATGCTGCTTTATACTCTCCTTCTTGGTCTATTGACATGTACATGGTAAACAAGAGCTAAAGTTGATAGACTTAAAATGAAATTGAACAACTCACTAGTATTGGATAATATTCTCAGTTTTCAAAGATCACTAAATGATAAAACAAGTCTTGGCTATATAGGTGCATCTTCAAGCAATGAGGACAATAACTCCAAGGAAGAAACTAAAATAAGTTCCAAGAACACCTATCACAAGGATCAACGATGGCTTGAACTTCATCTAAGAGAAAAAAGCTTCATACAATCATCTTATTCTCTCAGGTATGATTTTTTTCTTCTTGGTCATTGTTACTCTTGCTGAACTTTTGGGCATAAAGCAATCCATTGTAAAATCAATAAAAAATACAATTATGCAAGCATGAATGATTATGGAAGAAACGAATTGGGAAATGATCACGGACCTACCAACCAAAACTGTAATCCATTTGAACCACTAATCAATCAGAACATTGTATGTTACAAGTGTAATAATCTTGGTCACAAGGCACTGGATTGTATGCTTGAAAATTCTCCAACCGTAAAGATAGAGAAGTCAACGATGAAATGGGTAAGGAAAACAAAGGAAGATTATAGTCCAACATTAATCGTTTAAGATAAAGAAGATAAATGGTACATAAATAGTGGATGCTTGACACATATGATTGGAGATCAAAACAAATTTGTTAGCCTAAAAGAAAAGAGTGACATTGTTGTGTTTTGAGATAACTCTTATGTCAAGATACTCAGAAAAGGTGTAGCAATCCTTGGAAGCCAATATGAAGGAAAAAAATGTTTTGCTAGTTAAGGATTTGAAGCACAATCTTCTCAGTGTTATAAATATGTGTAATCAAGAGTATAATCTCTTGTTTGACTCTTGGAAGTGTGAAATCAAAGAACAAGACTTAGGAAGATTAGTTGCAACAACCATAAGAAGACCAAACAACATATATACTCTAGATCAACCAGAGAAGAAGAAAATTGTAGCCCGGAAAAAGAGTTGTAAGGACGATAAATAAGGGTAGGATAAGAAGAAAAAATTCATGTTGGGAGGCATATGTTCAGGGGGATAAACCCCAAATACATAAGTCACCCTTTTCCATTAATTTCATAAGGGGAGAGAAAAGGAAGTGTAACATGGAGACAAAGGAAGTGGAGCATGATGACAAGGGGAGCATGATTGCTGACGTCAATGAAAAAGGGGGAGATTTTTAGATGAAAGTTGCCATTGATATCAAAAGGTGAATTAGTCATTGTTTAGTAATGTTGTCATTGATTTCAAATCCCTGATATTAGGGATGATGCCCCAACTTTGGGATGATCAAGGCATGTGATTATAGTTTAAGAAGACATAAATATAAAAAAGGTTTAAACCCTCAAATGCAAAACTAATAGCCAAAACAAAATCAAGGAAAAGGTGGTAAAATCCAAATCAAATTTAAGAAAAAAACATATCATCATGTATCCCTCATAAATGACTTTCTAATGGTATATGTCACTCCCTCTAACTCCTCACAATTGAGGAGAAATGAGTTTTTGAATATTCACTATACATTCTACTAGTTGCACAAGCTAGTCTAGCCAGTAGACCCTAAATGCACTATCTACCATGCATGAGGAGGAGGAATTTTAGTAATATTCTCAATGAAAATTTGGATCTATTGAAACAAGCAAATAAAATAAGTGTTTCTGGAGTTCACATATCATGTACTAGAAGCGAGGAGAGGCCAGATTGGGGAGGTTATTTATGGAATGAATTTTCAAACATTTTTAAAGGATTTTGGCACAACTTTTGAAGTTCGTTTTGGCATCATATTGTATAATTTTGGAGCATATATTGAAGTTATTCATGTAGAAATTTGGAGAATATATTAAAGTTACTATTATAGAAGATTGGAGCAGAGCTTGAAGTTATTATTCTAGAATTTTGGAGTATATTTTGAAGTCAGTTTTGTAGAAGATCGAAGCAGGCCTTGATGTCATCCTTGTAGAAGTGTTGAATCATATTCAAGTTATAGTTTGAGGTGGATCGACATTATTTTATGTGGCATAGTTTCTTAGGTAGATCTAAGCTACTAAAATCATAATCTGAGGTCTATTCTAAGGCATATCTAAACCAACTGATTAAAGTTATGAATTAGAATCTATTTTTTTGCATTGGAGGTTAGAGTTACAATGGCATACTTATTGGAGCAGATTTGAAGTTGAACATGTTTAATAAAAGATATACGTGATTGAATATTATTGTATTTGGGTCATTGTTGCTGGTACGAGAAAACAAGAGGTTTTTTATTTCACCTTTTATTCAAAAGCATGGCATGTTGTTCTAGGAAAGGAAGTCATAACTTCCTTTAGGATTTTGCCGCCTCCTTCCAGTGGGAGCTGGTAAATATTGGGGTTGTATCCCTTCCAGTAGTAGCTCATAAATCCAAAAGTTCTAGATTCCCTTATAATATAAATATATTGTTCATATATATCTTATGTTCATTTGATGAGATGTTATTGGTTAATTATTTTGATAGTTAAATTGTTGAAATTTATGAAATACTGATTCACCCCCCTCTAAGTATTTCCAGCACAAGAGACAATGGATTCTTCTTTTGCCCGAGCCCACAGAAACCTTGTCTTTCCTTTCCTAGTTCATGAGACGTGAAACCTTACACCTCCTTAATCAAACCTCAGTAGCTCAAGTGAAGATCATTGTGAAAAATGAGAGCATTTTCTCTTATAAAAGGAGGTATTTTGGAATGACGGGATACATATCTTCAACTTTTTTGGGGCCAACTCTCTTCTGGATAAATCGTCGTGTCTATTGGATGTAATTTTAATGCTAACTTCAAAAAATCATTTCTCCTCTATCGTGAGGATTTAGGAGACAAGCCACCTAGCGTTTGAAAGGTCTCATTGAGGGCTATGTGAGGACATAGTTTTCCTTTTCATTTTCCTTAACTATCACCACTTATTTCTTGATTTTATTGAAGGGCTTCTTCTTGTTGTCGTCTTTTCCTTTGAGGGCTTAATCCCTTTTTCAACACCTCTTAGGGCAAGTTCTGCTAAATTATTATCACATACTTTGACATTCCTTTTAATGCTTTGAACATCATTCCAA
Organism: Pinus taeda; assembly: GCA_000404065.3. Taxonomy (NCBI): domain Eukaryota; kingdom Viridiplantae; phylum Streptophyta; class Pinopsida; order Pinales; family Pinaceae; genus Pinus; species Pinus taeda. The sequence goes on along the minus strand of APFE030847946.1, from coordinate 1,431 downwards.
TCTCTTTTCCATCATTCATAGGGCTAGGGAATCAATATTAGGGTTAGGGCATTTGACATCAATGAAAACTTCACTCAACAACCAGACTATATAAAATCTTGAGATAGCCATTAAAACTGAGGTGACCAATAATACTAAAAATAGAAACCCTACCAGTTAACCTAGTAGGTACTTAAAACTATTGGAAAACTATCTCGAAATCATTCTAGAAAAAGACATTCTGGTCATAATCTTAATGATATATCAGTTGTCCATCAAACATTTCCAAATTGTTGGATTAATTGACTCTAATTTTTCCTAACCCTAACCCAATATCCTAAGGGAACATATTGATAAGCTAGAGTTCCACCAACTCCACTAGTTATGAGGGGACATTACGGTGCTCCCTTCCCAAAATTGATTTTCCTCAAGCAATCTCAGCTCTAGATACTGCAATATCTATTCTTTTTCTGTTAGGTCCCTATAATACTAGTGTATCCCCCTTATTGTTATTGTTGTGCCCATGTAGCCCCCATATTGTTATTGTTGTGCCCTATAGAATCCCACTATCGTTATTATTGTGCCCTTACATTATTATTTTTATGTAGGCTCTGATTATATTGTAACCCCTTAGACTCCTATATATACAAAGGAGGTCTTGTCATTTGTATCATCCAAGAATTGTTCATTTATGTAATGTAAAGGAGGTTTCCCCCTCAAAGAGGATAATTTTTAATCCATTGATCTATCTTTTCTGTGAGCTGGTTGCATAACATTTGGTATCAAAGCTTTGGATTATAGGGTTTCTCTTCTTCAAACAGGTCATCTTGGAATTTTCGCTATAGCGTTTTTTCTACAAGGCTTCAAACTCTGAAAGGTTTACCAAGTGGAGCCAAAATCTTGGTGAACTTCATGTAAAGATTTCAGAACTTGGTTCACAATATTTTCGGAGATATGACCTAAGGAATTTATGGTTTTTGCAGGCTCCAAAATTCAATCTCAAACAGGTGACCTAGGGAAAATCATCAAAACTTTTGTTTCATGTATTGGATTTGAATTCTGTAAAAAGTGGTTGAAAATGCACAAACTTTAGTTTTTTTTTCGTATCAATTTCAGGGTTGAAGGTTGAAACAGTGACACCGGGCATCCCATACAACTTCGATCTACTGAACTAGTCCATAATCAGACCATCGTGGGAGATTTGGCATAACTCTATATTGAAGAATCCAATCTCGATCCGAATTGTGGGGTTTGAAAGAAGATTGGGAAAGCTACCACATAAAGAAATTTGAGAGCTTGCAGATCTGAAATTACAGAGTTACAACTGTTTCAAGGTTGAGCTCCTAAAAGAAAGAAAAAAGTGTGTATTTTTTATAAATTGCATAACGTTTGTTTCAAAAAACAGTTTGAAGTGATTCCAAGGGCATATTGAAGCATTGATATACCTATTGG
>APFE030847945.1:49902-76568 GCA_000404065.3 Pinus taeda | reverse complement strand
TGTCTTATTAATTTCTTTATATTATTACATTGAGGTACAATTTCAATTTTAAATATTATTGTGATGATGATATGGAATTTGGTATCATCATTTTTTAATTCTTTTAGATAAGGTTAAGTATTATAACAATAATTTTCTTATAAATTATACAATATTTTCTTTATAATTATTAAAAACGAAAAGAAAATTAGCTTTTGATTTTAGATTTTTGTGATCCATATTGATTTTGATAATTTCTTTCGGATTAATCACATCATGAGTTTTCGGTCGACATTTCGAACCATCTAATGTGGTTCATCATCAGGGTTAATAACCTTACCAATAAATTTTACAACATATTTCACAATATTAAAGTTAGTTGGAACAAAATTTCCATTATAACCTTGGACATTGATATTGTTTGTTTTTATGTTTAATATAAAGAGATCTTTTTGGAACAAAATTCCCATTATAACCTTTTGACATTGATACTATTTGTTTTAAGGATAATTCAAGTAGAATTCCAACTAGGTAGTAAAAGCACAACTAATAAACCTCTAAAGTTGATCAAGGTGGATATTGGTGGCCATCCACCAATTCCACTTGGACCCCCACCATTGTTTCTTTCAATTTTTTAGTTTCCTTATTTGTAGCACAATTTACTTTTTTTGGAAGTTTTTCGGGTCTTGAACTTCCAGAGCCATTTTGAGGCTCTAAACGACGTTTTTTGGGAAAAATGGGAGCTACATCGGTCCATGGGTCCATAGAGCAACCCATGAACTGATGTTGCTCTTACCAAAGTTGTGGTCCTTGGATAGATCTTTTTAAGGAGGTATTGTGTGCATCAAACATAGATTGTATGCCAAAGTTACGACCCTGGGAAGTTGATGTACCAATTTACCCAAAACAAGGCCCATAGTTTGGTGCTTCATCTCCTAGGGTTAGGGTTTTCCATTGTTTCTCAACAATAAATAGGACTTTGAGCCTCATTGTAAGATGTTCAGAGGCATGTAGCCACCACATCTCCCCTCAGAGATAAGCTACCATCACCCGAGCTAGTTTATTTCCATTTTTTTTGTAAGCATATTTCAGAATTTTATATTAATGAAATGAAGTATTATTTCTGTCGTATCTCTATATTTATGGTTATCTCTGTCATTTGTTGCATTCCTGTTTAAATTTGGATCAGTGGTATAAGAGCAGTCTACTCTTTCTCTATTTTTCTTTGCATGTCCCTAACAAGGTCGGGATATAAGGATTTAGGGCTTGAACTAGTCGAACATTTGCAAGACCAACCTCACAAATCCCGACAACCTCCCATTGTGGATGAAAAGAAAGATGAGGGAGCAGGAGATCCTATCAAAATATTGCTCGAAGAGGCCCTCAAGCGACAAAGGAATGTGATGATGGACAACTTTGCCCAGATCCTTCAGCGCTACCCAAGGGCGACACATCTACTTCCAACAGCTACTCTGGAAGTGCCACACCCTTTAAGGTACAAGTTAACTTTGACATTCCCATATTTGAGGGTCAGATAGATGCATACGCTATAGATAAATGGTTAAATCTGCTAGAAGGGTATTTTTCTGTTCATGATTTTTCCGGTCGAGAAAAGATTACTTTCGCTCTTCTCAAAGACACCCCCCACGTCAAGAACTGGTGGGAAACCTACTGCGAGCAGAAGGATGAAAGTATGGCCTCAACTTTTTCAGCCACACCCACTTGGAATTCATTCTGAAATGCCATCAAGGAGCAGTACTACCTTGTCAAAAGCTATGAGGATAAATACATAAAGTGGACCACGCTGCGATAGGGAAGGGACCAAGACATGTTGAAGTTTACTAATATTTTTCATACCCTTCGCACAAAGTTTGGTATGAAGGATGCTGAGCTGCATTTGGTACTCAAATACTGCGGCTGCCTACCCAGGTACATCTAGCACGAGATGGAGTTCCTTGACATCTCCTCACTCGACACGACGTACCGATACGCTGTTAAGATCGAGCAGAAGCGAGAATTTGGATCTGCAAATCCGAAGCAAGGGAAAGTCACCCCCAAACCATTGAACAAAGGATAAAGCCAAGGCGGGGTGGCCCAGGACAACCCGCCAAAGCCGCAAGAAAAGAACAACACCGTGAAGCCGAAGAAGGATGCGAGAAAGTGGTGTGAGTTCCATAAGAGCTCCACTCACAACATAAGTGAGTATCGAGCCAAGCAGTCACTAGTGGCCAAGCTAAAGTATTCAGAATCAGATGTATATTTAGACTCTGAGTCAGAACTCGATAAGGGGAAAGACAAAGGGAAGCATATTATCGATGCGGAGCCCAACGCCAATGTTGCCACCACGAAGATCCAGAAGGAGGAACTTGAAGATCCATATGAGGATGAGCGCCTCTTCTACTCCCAGATGTGGGTAAAGGGCTCCCCTCTACAGTTCATTGTTGACAGCAGGAGCCAAAAGAACCTCATTTCGGTAGAGGTCATGAAGCGGTTGGGCTTACCGACCACAACACATCCATAATCGTACACCATCGGGTGGCTTAACCAAGGATGAGATCTTCGAGTGAGCCAGCAGTTTCGCCTTCCATACAACATCAAGCCCTTCAAGGATGAGGTATTGTGTGACGTTGCTCCCCTTGATGTTTTTGATGTATTATTAGGCCAACCATACTTGTGGAAGTGACATGTTGTATATGAGTCAAGGCCTTGTGTTGTTATTGTTACTTTGGGAAATAAGTTGTATAGGATACCAGAGGTAGCACCGCCTACCACCATCTCTTTAGTTACTGCAAAACAATGTAGTAAGCTCATTTCCAAAACCGGAAAATTTGTTTCCCTGATGATACACCCTCAAGGAAAGAAGAAGATAGTGGCCACGACCTTCAGACAGGGCCCCTCTGCACGACAACTACAAATGGACAAGGTCGTGGAGGAGTACGAAGACATATTCACCTCCCCTACAGGGGTTCCTCTGCACTGTCAAGTAAAGCACTCCATCAATCTGACCACAGGTGCGCCGCTGCCCAATGGACCAATCCATCGGTGCTCCATTCCGGAGAATGATGAAATCAAGAGGCAGATTCAGGAGCTGCTGCAGAAAGGTCACATCCGACCGAGTTTATCACCCTGTGGGAGCTTGATCGTGTTGGTAGAGAAGAAGGATGAGACTTGGAGACTCTGTATTAACTATCGGGCGCTGAACAAGATCATTGTTCAGAATAGGTACCTGATCCCACGGATTGATGACCTTCTGGACCAACTAAAGGGGGCAAAATATTTTAGCAAGATCGATTTGAAGTCAGGATATCACCAAGTACCAATCGAACCCTCCGATGTGTGGAAGACTACCTTCAAAGCCAAGGAGGGCCTTTTCAAACGGTTGGTTATGCCTTTTGGGTTGATGAATGCTCTTACAACCTTCATGACGCTAATGGATGACATCTTACGGCCATTCACCAACTCATTTGTAGTGGTATACTTGGATGACATCCTGATCAGTGAGAGTTGGGAAGAGCACCTCCACCACATCTGATAGGTTCTCTAAACACTGCAACAACACAAGTTATGTGCCAATTTGGAGAAATGCACTTTTGGTATGACCCAAGTTTAGTATCTGGGATACATTATTGATGAACAGGGGGTGCATGTAGATCCAGCCAAGGTCTAAGTCATTTGGGATTGGCCATCTCCAACCACTCTAACAAAGCTTCGCAACTTTCTGGGACTTGCCAAATTCTACTGCAGGTTCGTGTTGGGATTTTCTCATATCACTTGGCCCTTAAGTCAAGTCATCAAGGGAGGAGCGAAAGAAAAATTCTTTTGGTCTGAATCTCAACATAAGGCATTCATAGAGTTGAAACATCGCCTCTACTCAACACCAATGCTCACATTACTAGACTTGCAACAACCATTTGAGATCGAGACAGATGCCTCTAACTATGTTATTGAGGCAGTCCTTACTCAACACGAGCATCTAGTGACATATCACAGTGAAACACTTTCAAACACAGTCCAAAAGTATCCCACTTATGACAAAGAAACGTATTCCATTATGCGGGCTTGCGAACAATGGAAGCATTACATTTTGGGGAAGGAAATGGTCATCCACACAAACCATCGGCCCCTGCAGTTCATACAGATGCAAGGGAAGTTGCAGAATGATCGCCATCAGAAGTGGTCCACATAACTACAATAGTTCCATTTGAATATCAAGTATAAGAAGGGAAACACCAATAATGTTGTAGATTGCCTCAATCGACCACCGATCATGGTGTTAACCACAATGCTCAACTCTTGTGGGCACGAGACTTTTGATTGGCCACTTCTCTATAAAAGCGACCTAGAATTTGGCCACACATACCAAACACTCTTGGAGGGTTAGCATGTTCTAGATTTTCACCTCCAAGATGCCCTGTTATGCCACCTGGGTCACCTTTGTGTCCCTTCAAGTGAGCGTGCCAAGAGGATTTGGGAAGCACACTATAGTCAGGTTGCTAGGCATTTCGGGGTCGAGAAAACGGTCGCAGTATTATAGAAGTATTTCTATTGGCCGAATCTTCGATAGGATGTCGAAAAGTACATCAGATCTTGCACTGCCTGTGCCATTGCCAAATCAACTGTCAAGAAGCAAGGCCTCTATACTTTGCTTCCTACCCCTAGTCAACCGTGGGAATCGATCTCCATGGATTACAGGTCGGGCCTTCCTTCTACTAAGCATGGAAACGACTGCGTTTTTGTGGTCATCGACAGGTTCTCAAAGATGACCATTATGACAGCCTGCAAGAAGAATATCATAGCAGAAGCCACTACTAAACTCTTCTTTGAACGAGTGTGGGTACACTTTGGGATCCCACAGTATATCATCGCAGATTGGGATAGCGAGCTCCTCAGTACACTTTGGTCCAGTCTCTGGTCGATGTTGGACACCAAAATCACTAAGTCCATAACCTTCCATCCCCAAATTGATGGCCAAGCAAAGGTTGTCAACAAGATGATCATACACATTCTGCGCATGTAAAACTCAAAGCATCCACGCACATGGGATGAGAGCCTCCCTTATGTTCAACACATCTATAACCGGGCTCCCCAAAACTTGACTGGCCACATCCCTTTTTAGGTGGGCTTGAGATTCGAGCCACTATGTCCCATTGATGTGGCCATTCCATTTGCAGCTACTCAGGCAGATTTTGCTCATGTCCAGTCTGGAACAAATAAGGCAAACAAATTCATTGAGCACATCCAACATATATGCCAGTAGGTCCATGACATTCTGGAGAAATCAAATTCCAAGTACAAGCAACAACATGATCAACATCAAGTGTCACACAAGTTTCAGGTGGGCGATAAAGTCTGGTTGCATTTGCAAAAGGAACGCCTTACCGAAGCCTTTCGGAAACTCAGACCACTCCAATATGGTCCTTACACCATTACCAAGGTTGTGGGAGACAATGCATTTGAACTCAACATTCCCCCATTCCTTAGCCTGCACCCAGTGTTCAATGTGGACCGCCTTCGGCCATACTTACCACCGTTACTAGACACATCCGACATTGCATAACAACTCACACCAATAGAGTTAAATCAAAATTGCATGGAACAAGTTGCAACTGATTGGATCATGGACACGTAGATCAAGTAGACTCGCCAGCAAAATATCCAATTGTATCGAGTTGTCAAAGCAGGCCAACTCCTTCACTAGGGCAAGTGGTTCACTAGGGACCAAGTTCAACAGAAGTTTCCTCATCTCATGGAGGAACTCAACGCAATGAGGACCATTGCTTCCTAAGGGGGGAAGAATGATCCACATGGATATTGGTGGCCACCTGCCAATTCCACTTGGACCCCCACCATTGTTTCTTTCAGTTTTTTAGTTTTCTTATTTGTAGCACAATTTACTATTTTTGGCAGTTTTTTGGGTCCTGAACTTTCAGAGCCGTTATGAGGCCTTAAATGACATTTTTTTGTAAAACTGGGAGCAACAAGGGTCCATGGATCAATGTTACTCTTCCCAAAGTTGTATTCCTCGTATAGATATTTCTAACGAGGTAATGTGCATGCCAAACAGAGATTGCATGCCAAAGTTACGACCCCGGGAAGTTGATGTACCAATTTACCCAAAACGGGGCCCATAGTTTGGCGCTTCATCTCCTAGGTTTAGGTTTTTGGATGTTTAGGGTTTTCCATTATTTATCAACAATAAATAGGCCTTCGAGCCTCATTGTAAGACAGTTCAGAGGCATGTAGCCGCCACATCTCTCCTTAGAGATAAGCTACCATCGCCTGAGCTAGTTTATTTCCATTTCTATTTGTAAGCATATTTTAGTATTTTACATTAATGAGATGAAGTATTATTTCTGTTGTATCTCTGTATTTATGGTTATCTCTATAATTTGTTGCATTCCTCTTTAAATTCGAATCAAAATTTTAGTTTTTCTGGTGGAAGTAGTTCTATTAAATGCAAATATATGATAACAAGAATGTTGAGATAATTTTCATTATTTTATTAATGATTTTTCTTTTTCTTTTTTGAAAATTTCTAGTACATTAAAGCAATAACTAAAATTAAATGATGGTTAGAACACATAAAATTAAATTAGTTATCACCATTCAACATCAATAGCCTAGTGTAATTGTTCTAAAAGTCCCTCTCCATCCATGCATAATCTTCCAGTCACATGCATGGATAGGGTTGTGATGAAAAAATTGAGTTCTATGAGTCATTTATGAATTGCAATCTTTTATTTTATTGTCGTCTACTTTAATCAATTATATAGTACAAATTAATAACAAAAATAATGTATTTAACAATAACATATATTTTAATTTAACTATATTTAAACTAAGTTAATTTAGCTATATTTTAATCTAATATCACACATCCACTTTTCCCATGAGAGCTTTTCTAGAAGGTAATTGTACATTTTGTCAAAAAAATTATAATGTTTCCATACAAAACTATGCAAATAATATATTAAAATGAACAAATATGATATTAAAGTTTATAAAAAAAATCATCCATAAATAGAGTTATTATTATCTCTCTCTAGAGATAATGCAATCATGAAGTATCTAGCTATTTTAATTGTAATTTTTGTTAATATAAAGGTGTATGTCTTTATTGTTTCTTACTCTAATCTAACTATATTTAAACTAAGCGAGAATAATTATAATGTAGCCTTCATTTAAATGTGGACGCTAGTTCATATTTTTCAAAGTTCAATAATTAAACTAAGCTACAGGAACGTTAGCTATGCGACCTTGTCCATATAAAACCCCAGTGAATTGTGTATTAATCCTTTTGAATTATTCATGCAATTAAAACTCCAAACATTATGCAGTTTTAAATCATAATAACAACATAATTATATGCATGTCATCAAGTAGCCACACAAAACCTAAGACACAGATATCTATGACAACATGGTCACCCAAAAAAAGAATTTTTGAGCTTTCATGATGATATCTAATCCAACGAACTATTTGTTTTCACTATGGATCAAAATTAGAAACAATGAGAATAGTAATGTGAAAAAGCATTGATCGTTGGAGTGGTAAGGTGATTAGTTATTTAGTGAAATCCACATGAAATGGATGGGAATTTCATGGCAATATCCAAACATTGTATTGTTCTTTTAAGGGAAAAAAACTAACTATTTTCATTAATATAAATGTCGTTACATAAGTGATGAGAACTTGAAATCTGGTACAAAACTACGTAGACCAAAAAAATCTTGATACCACTCCAGGAAATGAAGGCAGCGAAGGCCCATAATGAAATAAACATAAACCAAAACATGACACCACCACTAACACAGATATAACCCATGCGGTCCAAACATTGTATAGTTGTAGATCACAATAATATAATTGCATGCATATCATGAGCGACCACACAAAATCTAACATATAGATATCCTATGACAGTATGGAAATCAGAACAAAGAATTTTTGAACTTTTGTGATGATATCTAATCCAATTAACCATCTATCAGCACTATGGATCAGATTTAGAAAACAACAAGAAAAAATTAATGGCGGTTGGAGTGGTAATATGGTTCGGTGATTTGCCTCCGAGGTGTAAATTAGTTGGCAACATAGTGTATTGTTAAGGAATCATCGTTGGTTCAAACCCCCATTAGCCTTATGTGTTTAATCAACTTGCATATGGGTGAACTTCTTATTATGTCCTAAACATTGTTAAGACATCTTCACCACTCCCCTATGAAATATTTCTTATGTCAAATAATTTTCCCCATCATACTTACTAGAGATCAAAAGTTTAGCTCCTAGGGCTAAATTGATTAGTGTGGGGTCCTTTATACGTGCCTTTATACCAAGTCCATCATGCTCATTTGGGGCCTTGATTGTTAACCAATTCACTAGAAAAAAAAAAACATTTAGAGTTCAAAATGCTTCCTTTTCAAATGAATCACCTTTGTTCCTAAGCAATTTGAAACATGATATCAATAAGGGCAAGCATTACAATATAGGAAAAGATCATAGAACACATTTAATAAGGAGCAATCATAGAACACATTTAATAAGGACCAATCTACCAGTGGGTTCAACCATAGAACACCCATTGATAGAATTTGGATTTTATCTTCCTTTTAACCTTTTGTCAATTGAGAAGATGAGGAAGACAAATAAATATGCATTCCAAGGAACTGAAAAGAGGACCAAACTTCTTGATGAGAGAACAACAAGATTTTGTAAATTGCTTGTAATAATTCTTTTCTTACATTCGATGCACAAATATAGCATTTATTATGATTGATCTCTCCCTTGGGGAAATTAGTGAAGCGATCTATAACATTTTTAAACCTTCTAGCCATAATGGAAGAGGCAACACCGAATAATAATGTATCGTTACAATTTTGAGTGATTTATACTTTTGACATCTCTCACCACTCTAATTCCTAGTAAGTTTTCATTTTGTCTTTCAGATTCCAACTTTCCACTTGGGGACTCAACCATGATTTTGTAAAACAAAGGAGATAACGTGCACGACTCACATAGTCCTTATCTTACTTTATAAAAGGTAGTGGATCTCTGATTAACTAGAGGGGAAATCCAAGGGTTACTTATAGAAGCTAACACCCACTAGATAGATGCATGATAAAAACCAAATTGATGAGAAAAGAGTGTGTAATCGTATTGAAATTATTTTCCATGTCAATTTTTATGATTAGACCTTTATCTCCATTTCCATAGTTGGATTGTATTTCTTCCTATACATTTATAATGTTATCCACAATTTTCCTTCTATCCATGAAACCTCTTTAATTTTTAGATATAATTTTGGGAAGGTTTTTTTTCAACCTGTGTTGCAATTATTTTGGTCCGCGTCTTATAGGAAGCATTGACGAAATTGGCAGAAATCCAACGCATTACGTTACAAAATTGGGTGAAATCTATTGCATCCCCAATTCTACTTGACCTATGGGTGTTTTGCAACATTCTAATGAAGTTAAATTTAATAATGTTCTACCACTCCCTATAAAAATGAATTGTGAATTCATCCAGCCCTAGAGCCTTATCAAGGACCAAAATACCATATTTCCTTCAAACTCCCTTCCTCACGAATTTCCTACATAAGACTCACACTCTCACTTAGGGTAATTAAAAGATGGATATTTTCCAACATGTGCATTGTTTCCTCCATATTAGCTCCATCGATTTCACTATACTAGTCCTCAAAATGAGAATGAGTAGTTGCATTTATTTCCTCAAATGATCTAAGAGTATATTCTTCATCTCTTATGATTTTCTTGGCGTTGTTCTCCAACAACCTAACTTTCACTTGCCTATGAAAAAACATGATGTTCCTATCACTAGAAGTTATGCATAGATTTTAGCCACCAATTTTCCTTTTCCAATGTAAGTGCTTTGTGGTGTTTTCAAAAATTTTATTTTTCCTCTTCAATTAATTTTTTGATGATTTGTTTTGAGTCCACTCTATCTTGGATAGAGCCTAGCTTCACTCCATATTCCTCAATTTCTCAATCTAGAGGAGAATAGAGGTGTTCGTCTCAATCCTTGAGGGAAAATTTGGTATCTTTTACTTTCTACTCCTAAATAAAAGCTAGGGAACCAACCACCCACTTATTCCATGTTTTGGCCATGGTATCAACAATGACTTTGTACTAGAGCCACAAAGGGTTAAGTTGATAAGGAGCATGGCCATTTTAGGAGTTTCCTTAATCAAGAGAGAAATGGTCCTAGAGGATACCTGAGAAATATTTTTTTATGAGATTGAAAGATTTTTGTTTAGGAATAAGTTGTGAACTAAAAAAAAAATCCAAGTGAGGTACAATATGCCCCAAACATATTATTTTGATTTTCCCCAACTGATTCCTTATTTTTTATTAAGAGTGATGTTGAAATCACTGGAAACGATGCTACCTTTCTAGTATTCTAGACTTCTTAATGCTAAAATTGAATTCAAGAATTCCATTTTTTCATTGTAAACTAAGGGCATGTAATTGTTTGCAGTGTTAATTTTCTCCCTTGATTTCTTATGTTAAAAGCTTTTTAAAAACTAAATTTGAATTTATAACAAAAATCCAAATGTTAAAGGATATTATTCCAAATTATACATATGCCTCTAGAAGTACCTCTTAAGCTCACCACCCATCCTTAACTATTTCTCCATTACTTCTTCCATAATTAACAACTCCCTTAACCTTTAAGTTTGTCTATAAAAGTAAGAGGATAACGAACTTCTATAAATTTATCAATTTTTTAACAAATTATATATTGAACTTACTATTTATGCCTCTACAATTATAGGAGACAATAGTCCACCCTTACTGGCTTATTTTTTAGGCATGCTTATTAATAACATCAAGGATCTCAGATTCTTTGATGTTCTTGATCCTGACCCAAGATATTTCTCAATTGCTGTTTTTTCTTGAGCTTGACTCTTTCTCCGAATTTGTTTTCTCTTCCCTTATGTTTTTGGCTAGCTTCCTTCTTAGTTTTTTGGATACTTTCACTTCTACAAATTCTTCTTCTTTCTCCATATACTCAATGCATTATTGGGATTTCTTCCTTGTGATCACTCTTTTTATGTACAAGGATTTTTCTAGGGAGTGAATGAGCTCTTCCTCTTGATCTGAGATATTAATTTTAGTTCCAAGTGAAGGCATGATTTATGGGGTTTTCTTCTAGCACCAACAATGCTAACAAGATTACATAATTGATCTATGGGACAACTAGATTCTATAAAAACACGATACTTTGATCTTGTGACAAATCCCATACCCATTTGTGCTAGGATTTGTTTTTCTCTTCTTTGATTGATCTAGGGACTTACTTATTACTTCTTGAGGGTAATTTATGATCAAGTTGACAATTGTACTTATTTGATAGCTTTTCCAAATCCAAATGGTTTTTAATGATCTATTGCAAAAGGCACTTGCTTAGCATTTGTAGTGGAGGTGGCCTGCTTTAGGATTATTTTTTCATTTTTCACCTGTTACCATTGATTGTATTTCTCTTATGTCAATTTGTCCACTTGAGTATTCTTTTGACAATATTTCATGAATTAGCCATACTCATGGCATGATTTGCACATGAAAGGGAGTTGCTCATAATCCACGTGTTAGATTTGTTTCTAGTTGTCCAAGTTTAACTAAATCACTTCAAGCAAGACTTTTCTAGATCTACTTCTACATATATGCAAGCACAAGAAAATATTACATCTCTTGGTTTAGATCTATGAAAGCATGAAAGGGTGGAGTCATATCCTACCAAGATCCCATGGGATATTGCTGGAAAATAAGGGGGTCAATAGAATAAAATAAAGAATAAATGAATAAATAAAGGTGGTAAAAAAAAACTTTAGGAAAAATAAAGTGACCCGTGGTTTTTGCAGGAGAAAAGTATTATTAAAGGGAGAATAAGGCTCAAGGAGAGAGGTGTGAATAATTATTAGTGAATTGTCAAGATCTCAAGTACCTTATTGTGAAAGGGAGAAACCCTGGTTACTTGCCAATTTCGATGTTGAGATATACACCCTAGCTGGTGGCGATTGGTTTTGGTGGTTATAAATCCACCCTAATTGATCATTGATTTTGTAGGAGATAAATATTATGAGGAGGAGGATGCACATCCATCAAAATAGAGGTTGAATTACCATATTATTCTAGAGGTTGAGTTCGTTGAGCTAGCGGGGATCGAGTCCTTATCTTTAAAGGGATGAATCAATCTTGGGAAAAAGGTCAAGTTATTGAGAATCATCACACTGAGTGAGAGGGCCAAATTATTGTGGTTTTGGAGGATGAAATTCTGAGAAAACAAGTGGTGTGAATTTCCAATATTTAAAGGCGAGAATTACTGGAGGTTGAGTAATTAAATTCCATCAATATTGTGTAGGTCAAATTGTTAATAATTGAGGAGCGAGTTTCATCCAGCTTATGGAATGAGTTGTTGTTCGAGTTGATGATTGTTCTAAAGGGAGAAAGTTATTATTGTAGTATGCCAAAACTATTGAACCTGAGCCATATTGCAAGAAGGACACAAATAACTTAAAGAGGCAAAATTATCAAGCACTAGAGGCCGAATTGATTCATATTAGTGTGGACTAAAGTCACTATAAAGAAGAGGGTCGAATTGTCTTATTGAAAGGGTTGAATTAGCAAAGAGATCATAGACAAACAATTTCAGGAGCTCAACCACCAATTTTTTGTCTCAAAAATTCATGTAAAATTCCTCCGGAAATCCATTAATAAATAAGTTATGGTTTTTATAATATTCTCTCTCTTTTCTAAGTTTTTTAAATTGAAGTGTTGACAAACTTCTACTGTGAATTGTTTATGTGAATTTGGAAAATATTTGTGGTTTATTTGTTGAAAAATAACTTTATGAAGAATTTGTATATATAAATTACAAAGGGATATCATATTATAATCAAAGTTGAGCATATTTCCATCCTAAAAGGGTTACCATAATTAAAGATTCAAGAGGATCGAGGGTATATAAATTACAGCAAGAAGAAGAAGGAAAAGGAGAACCCCTACCCAGAATGGAAGGAAGATGAAGGAAGAATGGGAAATCATAAGGATCAACCCTCGAAAATCCTCAAGAACATCCTAAATGATTTAACCAAAGGGTAATGGAGATAGATAGAGGACGCACAATATGGCCTAGGAGATAGCTAGAGGATAGCATGAGATGTCCCATGAAATAGCCATAGGATAGTGTGAGATGGTTGAGGCCATCAAAAGCGTCACTTAGTCCATGGTCGACCTTCATGGGAGTCACCCCAAAATAGAGTAGAGGGTTCACACATAAACTATACCTTGTTCAAAGAAAATGGTAATCACCACGTTGAGGATAGTAATTCATCCAGTCTAGTTCCCCCATAAAAAAATAAAACTACATCAAGGCCACTACTACCCAAATTATTGGAGGAACCAGCATATCGCTAGCAAAGGAGAGATGAAAGTTCCTTGGACTATATGATAGAGTACGAGGTATTAGGGGCAATGTTTCATGAACAATTATCAATTTAGGCTTACTGTGACATGAAGCATAGAAATAAATCAAGGGACCATAATAAATGATGGATGAAAAAACAATGTTTCGAAGAAGATAAGAAAGATAAATATCCCAACCTTCAATGGGACTTCTAGTGTCACAGGTAAAGCATAGGTACAAAAGATGGACACATATTTCCATCTTAACCCCATGAATGAATCTAAGGTAATCTAGTATGCCACACTATATTTGGAGGAGAAGTGTATGACTGGTGGTATCATGCTTGTCCACACTCGGTCACACCAACATCACCTCCTATTTGGAGATTAAGGATAGACTGATCCAAATATTTGACAAGAAAATAACGGACCTGCATTTCAAATATTTAGCATAGCCTAGGCAAACAAGGAACCCAAACATCTACATCATGGAATTACATAGATTAGTAGTAATGGTAATTGATATATCCCAAGATCGGTTGATAATGTTATTCTTGGAGGGGCTAAGTGATAAACTACACTATTGGGTGAACGATTTTAAGCCAAGTACACTCTAGGATGTTATTTCTAGAACCAAGGATATGGAAGATTCAATGCCTAAAAATGCGCCAGATGAATTCATTCCCCCATAGAAAAATAAGGAGAAGAAGCCTTGGCAGGGGAAGAATTGAATCAAAGAAACTAGGGATGAACTAAGAAGAAATAATATTTTCTATATCTGCAAAGAACCTTGGGTTCCCAGACAAAGATGCATGGGAAAGGGAAAGGGTTCTAATATATAAGTAATGTCAAAAAATGAAGACGAGGAAGAATAGGTAGCAACATAGGAGGAGGAGCATAGTAGTACCGATAGTGATGAAGAGCCACCAAGGATAAAACCAATTGGGATTGTTATTTCCAAGCTCTCATGTGTCCTTAGATACAACACCTTTAGAGTAAGAGGAGTCATATAAGGGAAACATATCACAGTCCTCATCGATGAAAGATCCACTCATAATTTCATAGATGCTTCCCTTGTAGCTAAGAGGCATTCAACTACATAAGAATTTGAGGGTTTTGAAATAGAATTAATTAGAGGATGAAGAATGGATTGTTTGAGGATGGTTCCTCAAGTGGAGTTGAAGATGGGAAAATACACCCTAGTGGATGATTTCTATGTGGTAGAGTTGGTAGATATAAACACAGTGTCAAGTGTACAATGGATCATTTCCATAAGGAGGCATTGGAGTGATTATCGTACTATGGAAATGGAATGGGTCACACCAGAAGGACAAAGGGTACGTCTAAGAGGAATGACCACGGATGCTTCGAGGGTTGTCACAGTTAAGAAGATGGAAGCTATATTTCACCTTGGAGACATAATATGGGTTGCATAGTACATGATAATAAAGCAAAATGCATCAGATGGGGATAGGCACTACTCAACAGATATCAAGACTTTGTTGAATAAACACTAGAGGGTTTTCGAGGCTATTCCATCAGGGAAAACCACAAGACAAGGGCTTCGAGCACACTATATAATTAGAGAATGGGTCTAAGAAAGTCATCACTACACCATATAGGCACCCCAAAATATTTAAGGAGGAGATCGAGAAGACCATTAAGGAATTATTTAATATGGGGCACATAAGGTTATTGGGTCTCCAAACTTTCATCCATTTCACCCTCTTTTCTTCCATTTTCCTTCAATATTTACCATATTTTGTAACTCCATAACCATGCACTAAGACCATCTTCATAATTAAAGATGGGTTTAGACATATTATTTTCCAATACATTTATTTTGGTATTTTGAGTGAATTTATAGTTAAATATTATAAAAATAACATGTAGTCGCTTGTAAATATATATATATATATATATAATTATATATATATATATATATATATAATATATTATAAATATATTATATAATATATATATATATATATATATATATATTATATATATATATATATATATATATATATATTATTTTCCAATACATTTATTTTGGTATTTTAAGTGAATTTATGGTTAAATATTAGAAAATAACATGTAGTCACTTATATATATAAGTTGGATGAGTTTTCTGATGTGTGTAGGTATATTTGAAGATTCCAACACAATCATATTTGACTTTTAAGTCTCAAATCAAATTTCCTCTACAAACTCTTAAATATTTGAGGACGATTTAAGATCATTGATCAAGCACATGTTATGGAGAAGAATTATGGAAGTCTTCATAAGTGTCTCCTATCAAAGCTATGAGATATTTGTGAGAGGATATGAAGAGATGTTAGTTGTTAAATGTCAACACATGGTTGCAATCGCATGAGATATTTGTGGACCTAGGAGAGATTTGTGGATCTACATTTCTGAATTAGTTATTTTAGTTTTTCTATAAATAGGAGTGCTTTCTCCATTCAATGGATGTGTCAGGTTTGGGAATGCTAAAGTTATGTTTATGCTTAATGTGTTAAGAATTCTAAAGATTGGCTATGCTTAATTTGCTTCATGTATGAATATTATTGATGTTATGAATATAATTATATGGATATGGTTAAGCTTTCATGATGAGATATGGTGTTCGATCAAATGGGTTCCTGAGTTTTCCACCTCTCATGCACTTTAGGATGACCACTTGATGAGTATGAGTATATTTTAATGTTTCATTTTTGCAATATAGATTAGTTTTTTATGCTCATTTTTTTATGCTTATTTTAAATCTTTTGATTAGATGCATTGCTTACATTCTTTTGTGCTCATTCCATTTATGTTCTTGCAAATCAAACACTTGAATAAAATAAAAAACAACCAAAAAAATTTACTTTATTGCTTTCATTTCTTAGATTCATTGCTTTCCAATTTAGGTTAAAGATTCATTACTTTTCAGTTTTCTTATTTTTAGATTCATCGATAATCATGAATGATTCTAATTTGACAATGCACACATCAGTAATTTCAATTGACCTCTCACTGCTTTCATAATAGGTTTCCTTTAAATTTCACAGCTTAAGAATTCAATGTTTTCTTAGTATAAGATTTGTTTCTTTCTAGATTAAATTTACTTTCAAGTCATTATAATAGATTTACTTTCTTGTTGATAAGATAGATTTACTTTCATGTCACTAGAATAAATTTATTTTCATGTCATTAGAGTAAAGTTTACTCTCATGTCAATTGTCATTTCAATTTCATAGATTAAAATATTGTTTTCCAAGTTTTGGAATTGATACTTTTGAAAAAGAAAGTGTGTGCATACTCATTTTAGACATTTTTCATGAATATATTTATTTGAATTTTGCAATCATTTCCATAAGTTAATTTCCTTTTAGATTAAGAGTTAATTGCCTAGCATATATTGTGCAAGTGTACTTCACAAGTATATGAACCTAGATTGACATTTAATGCAACTAATTTAACTCACAATTAAATTACCCAACATTTTGGCACCATTGTTGGGGAAGTATACATAGGCATTAATTTTTAATCTAGAATGTCTTTTTAGTTTTCAATCTCATTTTTAGCTGCATATGTAAAGCATGATAAATAGGATGCATGAATTTCAATCAATTTTTGTACTATAAGAGTTTCAATGTAATCCATTTGTGGACAGGAGATCTAGAATGATGATCAAGCATTTATTGGAGAGCAAGGACTACATTAAAGTTTGGTTTCAAACAATGACTACACCGCAACATTTTTCCATTCTTTAAAAAATCCTCGTGCCAAATCCAAATCTACAGTGGATCTCTCATATCCTGGTGCACATTGTGGTACATTTTTCAGATTTGGATGTGAGCGTACTAGAGATTTTGATCAGTATATGGTTTCATTAGAAATACTTCTTCACTTGAAAAAATCTTTTCTTTTTCAAAATAGAGTAGGATAGGATGGGGAAATAAAACCAAGCTCGATAATGCTAATGTTTTCAAGTTTTTGTTTTCAACATTTGATTTCATTTATTTACTTGAAAATTCTCATTTGGTGGTACAGTAAGAGCCACCTCATTCACTAACTACTGGCAGGAAAATATACAAGAGAAACGATGTTCATGAAGAAGGAAGACAAGTGGAGTTTCAAAAGCTAAAATTTGAGATTTGAGATAAAATCTTCTTACTTTATTTTTCAAAATTCATATTTCAAATGAATAAATAATTTTGATATTCCTGAGTATCCTCTCTTCTTGCACCTTGTTGCGACCTGGAAAATCAAAAACAAAATTTGGATGAATTAGCTTTGAAATTTCACAATAAATCTAAAATAACTAAGGCATTTAAATTTACTATTCATTCTTAAAATTGCTTAAATTTTGATCTCCAACTCAATTAAATTTGTCTCAAAATTTGCTAAAATAATTTATTTTTTCTTAAAAAAATAAATTATTTTTCAATAAATTTCTAAAAATGAATATTTAATTTTAAATAAAATTAAAAAACAATTAAAATCAAATATATAAACAAATAAAAAAAAATAAATAATAATAACAAACAAAATAAAAATTAAAAAAACAAAATAATTAAAAAGAAACAATTTAAAGAAAACAATAAAAACAAAACAAACTAAATATAAAACAAAACATTAAAAAAATAAATTAAAAACAAACAAAACCAAATAACAAAATACATTAAAAGTACCACTAAAAAATAAAACAATTAAAACTAAATAGAATATAAAAAACAAAGAAACAAATAACGATAAAACAAAACAAACAAAAAACTTAACATTAAAAATACAAAAAAGAAACAAAAAAACACAAATATAAATACAATAAAAAAGCAAGTGTGAAATGACTGAAGGTTGCATTTTTTTGGGCAACGGAACGAGATTTAATTGAAATGAATATTTATGTTGCTTTTTACCAATTTGACACATTGTTTTAATGCTTAGAGGGTTAAAAATAAAGGAGAAATTTTGGTGGGATTTAGTTCACGTTGTTTTATCGCGTTGTTTATATTAAAGTTTTAATTCATTTATTTAGTTGGTTGTTATGATTTTGTTTTTTGTTTTGTTTTAGAGATGAATCATATTAGTTGGTTCGAAACACGTTGATAATTTGTTTTATTATGTGATTTTCACCGAAAGATTTATTTCATATAATATTATGCATAAGCCTGAATTCATAAAAAATAAATAAATAAATAATGTTTTCTCAATTTTATATTACATGTGAAGGTTATGTTGTAACACTAAAGTATTGTGGTTGTAATAACGAGGTCATGTCAGTTTGAATGGCCAAAATTCATTAATTGTTTAACACTTTGACAACATAACCTTGTGACAATTTCACTGCCATGTGTTGACTTAGGATTGGTCCATGTGAAAGTTTGCTATTGGCCCACCTATAAGTCCACATCACATGCCATGTGAGTGGTCCAGTGAGTGCTACATCATCCTACCACATCAGTGCTACAGTGAACAACACAATTAGCATGTCATGTCATCTTTCCAATTAGCATTGACCAAATCAACTACCACTTAACCTTGCCAACTTAGCAATCCACATTATCGCTTTATCATCGCCCTGCTAGTAGTACAATCCATGTGACACTTTATAGTGTTGTAATGCGGCACTTTCTAGTGCTACCATGTGACACCCCCGCTGCATTTTTTATAGTTTTGCAAAAACTTCAGACAAGCATAACTCTCTCATACGACATCCATTTGAGGCGATTCAAGTAACATTGGAAATATCTCAACGAACTCTATGTGAGAGGATAGTTTTCATCAACATTTGAAATAATAAAAAAATGGCCATTTTTTTATGGATTTGTAGTAATTGGACTTGAAAAATCATCAAATCATTAAAAAAAAATGTTCTTAATGTGAATTTTCTTTAACCTGGTTTTTGAATCACTCAAATAGATATCAAGCAAAGAAATTATCAACGAAACGCTGATGGGTAGTCTAAGGTGCATAACTTCCCAACAGGTAAAAGTGCATTTCATTTTTATTTATCTTCCTTGAATGTGTTTTATTAGCACTATTTATGAATTTGTTGCATATATATCGTATCAAGAGAGACTGATCACCTGTCTCCTTTGAGAATCTTACAGTTTATTGCAGATTAGTGCTAATTTTTTTCAGGTTCTAGGATGATCAAAGAAGATCAATCTGCACAAGTGGTTTTAAAAAATGGACTTATTTTTAGAAGAAGCATGTTTCAATGGAATCACGAAGAAATTAAGTGCAAGTCCATGTCAGATCACATCCATCATGCCATTGCTATCAAAGAAAGCCTCTTAGATACCAATTTTACTATTGCTATTCATTCATTTTCCTCTTTCTGGGCTTACAGTCCATCCATGAATTTTCATTTTCCTACTTCTAGAGCATGACTTCAAAACCATCTTTCATTTGCATGTTTC
Source organism: Pinus taeda (assembly GCA_000404065.3). NCBI lineage: Eukaryota > Viridiplantae > Streptophyta > Pinopsida > Pinales > Pinaceae > Pinus > Pinus taeda. Next base: position 56,758 of record APFE030847945.1, on the reverse strand, counting down.
ATATTTTCCTACCTCACTTACATTCGCCCCCTAACCCATGAATAAATTCATTCAGCTCACTTACAATGTTGAGTTATCTCATTGCTCTCTTTCTTTTTTCCAAATAAATCCTACTTGATAAGTGAAAATATTTCATCTATGTTCCTCTACATTATTACTTTATACTCACGTTATATGATGAAGGATTCATTAAGGTCTTCCTCCTAACAAGTCTTGACCCATTGGCTTCAACACATTATCTAGGTTCGAGACTAGAGTTGTTTTGAATACCTTGAGGCTTGCATGCTTTAATGGTTAGTGCTCTCACCAATAAACAATGAGAATACATCAATGTCCCATGTTTGTTGGATCTTCTAGGTGACTAGTAAGATGTACTTCGACATCTTGAGTCTTATTGACATTAATGGTGAGTAGTCTCGTGTTGGTTAACGACATTCATTAATGGCTGGTAATCCAATAATTTATTTCTGTGTTCGACATCAACAAATTTTATTCACATAGATAAGAATTATGCCACGATGCAGATATGAACAAAGATTATATGATTACAGCAGCTTGCAACAATGCTCCAATAAATCAAGATTCAATTTCAGAGTTCAGTAGTAGTAGCTTAGCCTAGCGATAAGAAGGCACAAAGATTCCAATTTCATATTTCATCCACTATTCATACAACAATGTAAAAATTAAGTTGTAGATTTGAAATTGCTCATGAACAATTATTAAAAATCACAAGACACAAACCTATTCTATTTCTCTAAGGACATTAATTCACAATTTAGAACAAAAATCTCATATATGAAAGAAGAAATAACACACACGCAACACGTATTTTTATATGGGGAAAGAAATTTTCTAAAAAACCCAATGCCTGCTTGCATTAATCAAATGAATAGATATGTATTACAATTGCTTTGCCCAATTGAGCAACTTTTTATTAAGATAGTGAAAAGTTACATGCGCACATGCCATGAGGCATTCAAACTGTTAGTAAAAAATGTGGTACTCAAAAAACCGAGCACTAAATAAACAAGTACAGTCATTTATTATTCGGTCTCTTTCTCTTTTTTAATAATTTCACAAGGACGTCTTCTTCCCCTTCAGTTGTTATGGGCTTTGTATGACTTGCTCCCAACCTGGTCATATGTCAATGTTGTTGCAAGGTGGGTGGAGCATCAACTGCAATAATAAGAAATTTTAAATTCATTTTTATAATTACTATTATTACAAATGTTTTATTAACAAAAAGAGTAGAAGAGTGTTCTTTACTTTCTTTGGTAGTGGAGGGAAGCAAAGTACTTTTGGACGTGGCCATATGTTCCTCCTCTTTTCTGGCCTTATCCTGTACATGCTCTAGCGTAGAAACAAGAAAGGTTATAATTAATAGGCCATTTTCATTTAAATATTTCCAATTGTAATCCATACTAAAAAAAATATATAACACATGAAATACCTCTAGTACCGAGCTGAACACTAGTTTCAAGAGAAACTCCACTGTCACTAGGTTCATGTGTTGTATCTACATTACTTGCCTGCTTTTTACAACCAATAACGTTATTTTATGGCCAAAAATAATAACCAATAGATTGTACAAGTAATAATTTATAAATGTTTTTCGTTTCTTTTATTTACCTAAGTGTCACCCAGTTAGGTGTTGGAAGACCGTGAAGACGCCAAGGTTGTCCTATGTTCAACCACAACTTAATAGTCGTTCTTGTAAGAAAGCTTTAAGTCTTAGTCTTTGGGAGCCTATCTGAATTGTGACCCCTGTAATTTTGCATGAGAAAATGAAATTTTCATCTTTTGTGATATTAAATTAAAATTGTTAAGAATTTATAATTTGGATGCAAATTATTTTTTGTATACTTACAATTTTTGTGGTGAGTTTTGAGTAACTACCGAGGCCAAGATGATGTTGCCCATTTTTATTTATTATATACTTCATGGCTTTGGATGTATCTGGAAGCCTATATTGAAAATATTGAAAAACTTAATTAGATTTCACAATGATGATAATCATCATAATTACATTATTAAAAGTGTCTCATACCTTCCTGGTCCGGGTGGTGTCTTCCCTTCTTTTTGAATATCCTTCAACTTTGCATCTTCCATGAGGGCTTTTCACTCCCTCTGTGTAATCGTTTGAGGGTGATCATACTTAGGGTTCTTTTGCAAATGAACCTTATAATGGTCCTGTGGTTGTTTTAAATGTAAGCTTGCCTTCGAGGTGTGACTCTAGTTTTGTTGAAGGTACCCTCATTGAATAGGCCAACTATCTTGTTCATAAGTTCATCCTTCAGCTTGGAACTTTGGGATTTCCAGTTTGTGTGAATGGTGGGCCCAAAGATTTCTAAGGTTAGGTCATACATGCACCTATAGAATACATCGTTTCTTGCAAAACAATATTGTCATTAGTTTAAAATAATCACAGACTATACATAAATTTCAAATATATTGTACTTAATATTTAAAACACTTATGAAATACCTAGAAGTTTCTCTAATTTCATGGGGACATGGTCATCATATACCAAAAACGTAATCGATATTGTTTTCATGCTAGTAACACGGGAAGATCCAAGAAATATCGCTTCAAAATGTGCGATGGGAGCATGCTTTGCATCCACATCATCATGTGCAAATCTTGGTGTATGTTGTTCAGGGGTGCATATCCTATCCTGTGTGGTTCAGCGGGTGTACTAGTCTCAGTGATTGGTGTGTCACTCACAGTCAAAGCATCAGCATTGCTACCAACACCGCCCCCCATGGCCGCACCATTAGGATCGTACTCCCTAAAAAACTCTTGTAAAATAAATAGATTTTTGTATAAAGGATGAGATAATTAAAATCATAAATAAATAAATGAGTTAATTAAATGAGTTTCTTACCCCATAGTGATAAATTGTGTCCATCACGGTCTTGATTTCGCCTTTTATATCTTGTCTACGACTGAATCAGAATTAAAGAACTGAGTTTCTTGTTTAATTTGATTTGAAGCTTCCTTATTGTTTGGATCGAATCGGTGGAAAAAAACAAAATTGATTCTTCATTAAGAACTTCCTCAAGAGTATCTGTGGACTACTCTAAGGCTAGTGCCTTCCCCGTGTCACCTTGTTGATCAAATAAGTGTAATTTGTAATTTATTTCCACCGTCCTCAACTATAAACATTAAAATATTTAACATGTGTTAACAAAATATCTTTGATTAAATAACTCTAATGTGTGATTTAGATAACATATGATAGTAAATAACTAAAATAAAATGAGCACATGCAATAACTAAGAAAAATTATAAACTAACAAGGAAAATGTTAATGTTTCAACCGAAATCTCCAATACGAGTACTTACAGAGAATGTTACAACAAGTGTAACTGCTTCTATAAAAACAAGCAAGCGAAGTGATCAACATTTGCATCAATAATATATATATTGAATCAAACGAAATCGCTTCAGTACATCCATAAGTTAAATTGAATAGGTCAATATAATTCGATACAAGTTATTGAATCATAAACACAATAAGTCGACGTAACTACAACAAAAAATTAACACATAGTAGTTAAGGATTAGATTGATTAACAACCAAACTCAGAATTCAGAGTCGGGATCATGAAACTCTAGCCCGTGAATGCAAAACAATTACCTTAAGCACCCCAACTTCAATAGTATGATATCAAAGATCAAGATGAATAAGTAAAACAATGTTATCTAAATCAAGAATCAAGTTCTCAATTCAAAATACCATTATCTGCATAACACAAAATAAAAGAAAATTCATAGGATATTAATAAAAAAAATAAAGAACATCATTTTAAACGGAGGATGAGGAGCGATAGGGTTTTCAACGGATCTGCATCTCGAGCGGCCGACGTCAAGCTTCGGCTCTTTTCCGTGGCTCTTGCCCATCTTGGCATTGGAGATCTGGTGTTCTGGCATGAGGACGGTCAGGGCATTGACTGTGTTGGTCTTCAGGTGCAGCGTTGGTACCCCACTTCCCCGTGGACGAACCCTAGACTTGCCGGCTCCATGCCCTCTGCCGCCATCGGTTTTCTGAGCGCCCCTGCTGAGGAAGGTTACGAGATCTTCATGCACAGGTTAATGGTCTTTTCCCCCTTCGCAGATTCGCCAGACATCCCGTCCAAGATCGCCGGCGCCGCGGACACGGATGCTCACGCCGATCTCTTTGCAGTGGGCTTTGGAGTAGTCTGGTTTCAGCACCCTGCTTCCTTATCTAGCTTAGGTGGCCCTCTTCAGAAGGCCGGAGCAGCGGCCAAGGTCGACCACGCACAACCCTCAGCTGCTTCTCCTCGGATCGGGGCTTTAGGGAAGGAAGGGTTTGTTCCGGATGGCTGTAGGCCTCTTTTGCGCTTGGGGCAGATCCAGGAATTGAAAAACAACCAACGCGTATGCCTCCTTTCTTCACAGATCTGCAAGGAAAAGAGGCTTTCAGACATTTCTTCATCGTACCAGATACAAATCAAGCTCATTACAGGCAAAACCATGTTACAATGGGTAAGCCAGACGGATCTAGTGCAGAGTATCAATCTTACTCTGAACATCAAATTGGGGATCCCCTCTGCAGCTCAAAGGCTTCTCCATAAAGGTAAACAACTTGAAGATTGCTATCCTATTTCTTTTTACGGCATTAAGAAAGATGCAACCATTATTTTAACCCTCCGTTTGAGAGGAGGAGCTGCTGGAGAGTCATCCACAACCAAGGCATTTTCATATAAAGATGCAGTCCATGCTAAGAAGCCTGAAAAGACAGCTCCACCAGTTCAGGCTCCCAAACCTTTTCTGGTGGACAAACTGGAGGAAACCCCCACCATTGAAATAATGCATCCATCGCTAGATGAGCAAACTCAAAAGTTTGCAGAGCATGCCATTATTTGCAGGTTTAATGGGCTCTGGCCGCGTACAGCAGACCTCTTCCAATGGGTCCACTCCCACTGGACCAACAACTGCAAGATTCTGTTATGTTCAAAGGGCTTCTTCATTGTAGTGTTCGCCTTCGATGAGGACTACCAAAAAGCCCTTACTGAAGGTCCCTGGTTCTGGGACACAGCAGGATTATTTCTCACTCCATGGTTCCCAGATTTCGATCCAGCTACAGCAGTCATAACCAAGCTCCCCATCTGGGTCCGAATCCCCAACCTCCCAGCGCATCTATGGCATTTTGCGGTTTTCCAAGGGATTGGCAAGGCTCTAGGGCGCCTCCTTGATACAGACGTCTCAAGAGGGGAACTGGGCCTCTATACCTTTGCCAGAATCTGTGTAGAAATAGACATGAGCAAAGGTCTCCCTGACCAGATCAATCTCAAAATTGGAGACTTTCACTGGACTCAGGCCCTGGACTACGAGAACACAGCGTTTCGTTGCCGGAACTGCCATCACACAGGGCACCTTCAAAGCTCCTGTCCCGCGATGCCGGCACACAAAAAGAAGGCCAATCCGAAGCAGAAATCTAAAAGCTGGAAGCCTCACACCCCTCCCCCCATGGACGACTTTGATTTCAGCACGGATGATGAGGAAGAAACCGCGGAAGATATGGAAGCAAATCAAGCACAGAATCCACCCCAGGCAGAGCCAGAGGACTTGTCTGTTCAGCCAATCTCTCAGAAAAGGATTCATGAATCTTCTCCATCGGATTCAGACAAGGAGACTTCTCCTTCTGCCCAGCTTAGCTTGCAAATCTCGCCTCACCAGCAATGCTCTCCTGAATGGGTTAAAGTCGGCAAAAAGAAAGGGAAAAAGAGCCGTATAGTTGATTCCAACCATGTCGGGTAGAATCCTCTGTTCTGCACTGCTTCTATGCTCCTCTTATCTCTTCTTGTTTAGTTCTCGTCTCTGTCTTCTCTTCTAGGAGCCGAGGTGGATGGATCATCCTTTCCGGCTGCCCTTGTTCCTGCTTTTTGGCTGTAATTTCTCATTGTACTATATTTTCCTTAATAGATTAAACTTTTACCGAGAAAAAATAAAAAATAAAAAAAAATAAAAATAAAAATAAAAAAAATAAAAATGCATAAAGAGTTATCAAATCAAAGGATGGATTTGTGTATCAAGTACATTCAGATCTTATAGTCTTGAAATTAAATCCTTTTGTTACTGACCCCCTCAAAAATGAGAAACAAGGTCATTTATAGAGTTTTCAAAAATAACTGTTGAAAAGTAAATGCTTTGTAAAATAAATAGACTCTTAACTAATTAAAATAACTTGTTTTAAATATAATCTCGTGAACGCCTTTTTATTTTCCCAGAGGACTTAGTCCCTTTTAGCTTCTTTGATGTGGTAGTTAGTTACACGCCTTGGGCCCCACACATATCATTAGAGAAATTTTGAGGTCTAAAATGGGCCTCAAAACAAAAATGTACAACTAAAATCAACTTTATAAGAACCAATAGGATTCAATATGATGATATCAACCATGGGGGATGATTAACCATTTTTGGAGTAAAAAAACTAAAAGATTAAAAAATAAAAAACTACTTTTTAAACTCTTATTTTCAACTTATCTCCCTATGGTTTTACTAAAATTTTGAGCGAGAGCACTCATTAGATGCGTAATTTAATTCCTCAACCAAGTAATACCCATGTTGCATTCGATAGACCCTGCTACACGAAAAATGAGAAATACATGAAAAATGTGATTGTAATCACGTTTTTCATGTATTTCTCATTTTTCGTGTCGCATGCTTCATCAAAAATATACAAAATGGGTACTCCTTGGATGAGGAATTAAATTATGCATCCAACAGGTGCTCCTACTCGAAATTTGAGTAAAATCATAGGGATATAAGTTAAAAAAATAGTTTTTTTTTTTTCTTTTTTTTTTTTTTTTTTTTTTTTTTTTTTTTCCCC
>APFE030847945.1:20454-39442 GCA_000404065.3 Pinus taeda | reverse complement strand
AGTTCGAAGTAGGGGACATGGTCTACCTACGATTACAGCCATACCGACAGTCATCGCTGAAGAAAAAGGGGGCTGAGAAGCTCAAGCCCCGCTTTTATGGGCCATACAGGGTGATACGCAGGATTGGACAGGTTGCATATGAGTTGGAGCTACCCCAAGGCAACAAGATTCATAACATTTTTCATGTATCATGCCTGAAGAAGGAATTGGTGCAGCAGGTGACCGTAACGGATGAGCTACCACCCATGGATGATGAGGGGCATTTGGTATTGCAGCCGGAGGCTATCATTGACTCTAGGGAGAGACAGTTGTGGAGCAGGACGGTTCGAGAATTCTTGGTGAGTTGGAAGAATTTGTCAGATGAGGATGCCACTTGGGAGAGTGAAGAGATCTTACAACATCCATCACTTCAGTTGCATGAGGACAAGCAACATTTTGTTGGGGGAGACTATGATATTCCTAATTAGCTATGGCTAATTGGAATATTTGATTTTGTTCGATTTTTGCCTTCTATAGTTATTTGTAAATAAAAAGTGGCGAAGGGAGAACATAACTCACTTTAGAATAAAAAATCACTTCCTAGGTAGCACAATGTTGTGACTTAAGGGGGAACCAAGGGGGCCAAAGGGGGATGCAGAATTGGGGCCCACACAGACACATGGAGGGATTGCGCAGGAGGGAAGGAACACATGGCAAGAAGGGGATCACACAGGAGAAAGTGAGCCTAGGGATTGTGAGAGGCAGAGGCTATAAAATAAAGAGGAATCCCCTCATTTGGAATCATTCTAGTTATGAACATTTGTGATAGTCATTTCAACTTAGAGAACACTGGCTGTTTAGCTAGTTTGCAGCACTGTTTAGTGCATTGAGTGTCTCCGTTTGGAGATCTCACCCTTAGCCCCGGGGGACTTCGAGTGCCTACTCGGGCAAGGTATTTCCATTGGCATTCTAGTAGTAGATTCATCAGTATTTCAATAGCAGTTTCATTAGCATTTCAGCAGTAGTTTCATCAGCGTCTTTGAGGAACTGCGCAGAACCCCAAGGGGGTGATTTTCGGGGGTCGGCCATTTCAGAAAAAATTTCTGGGTTTTTTCTGGGTTTTTTGAGTAGAGTCTGATTCCAGAGTTTCAGCCTTTTCTGAGGAGGGGAGCAACCCCAAATCCTCATTCAATTTCCAGCAGCAACAGTAGCACGATAGTGTCCCAGCAGCTGGAACACAAATCAGTGTGAGGCCATTCCAAGAAAGCTTTCTGGGTTTTTCTGAGTTTCTTGAGTAGAGCTCGAATCCAGAGTTTCAGCTTTCTCTGAGGAGGGGAGAAACCCCAAATCATCATTTGTTTTCTAGCAGCACAACAACAACATCCACGCAGAGAGGCCATTCTTGTCATTTTGAGAGTATTTCTTCACTTGCCTTGTGCAAGTCGAGGTGCCATCTGTCTAATCACCTCTTGTACTCATTTATTGCTCAGTATAATAAAATGGCTTAGCATTTCTCATTGCATTTCTTGTGTATCTGCTTATATTTCCGATTTACATTATTATATGTTGTTCCACTGTTATTTTATCACTTTTGGGTTATTATATAATTTGCACATATTTGGTTGGAGTTTTTGCGGGGGTTTGAGGAATATTCCGGGTTACGAATATTTCATTCCTTGACCTTGTTGACTTTGGTTGTTAAGGAAACTTATGCGATGTGTAACTCCTCAAACACTTTATCAAGCATCACTTGAATTTTTCTATTGTTGGAAATTGAGTCCAGCAATATCCTAGCCATGATTTCTGTTGTCCGTCTCTTCTAATTTATCATAGTGGAATCAGACAATTTGCTAAGGTTGATGGCTAGGGAAGCTTTAGAGCCTAGTGGTTTCTTGTTTTCATCGAGTTCCCCCTGCACCACAGTAAGACTGAAAGTACTAGTTTCAACGTTTACAGAAGAGATGAATCTTGGCCCTGGTGTAGGGGTCATCTCATCTGATACAATGATTTCTACCATTTGGGCCTGTTGGGGACAATAATGTCAATTCCTTGTCCAAATTCTTCACCACCTATTCTTTTATAAAATTATGTTTCATATCTGAAACTCACCCTCCTAAGTCTTTTGTTTACGCTTCACTAAGAGTATGTTGTATTTCCTTAGTTAGTTGATGAGTCCTTTCTTCAAAGATTTCCATATCAATGTCCTAACCTTTCTTAGCCTTGACGATGTGTTCAACCTATTATGGTTGTAAAGAATCAGATTTTTTCTTTATCACATTCACCAACAGTTTTACCAAAGGTTGGACCTGTCCATCAGCGTTAACTTGATTCATTACATGTCTAGTTGTTTAATCACCTACCCTTGGGCATTCCGATATGAATAAGAAACATTAGTTATATTTTCCATCTCCTTTCTTGTCTCGTGGACATAGGCAGAAAGGCCTTCTTGTTTTCTCAAAATGGGGATAACACCAGATGGGTCATATTTCCAACAACTATCTTGTACTAAATCAAAAGAAATAATTTCTCTTTCAAAAACGTCTAGTGAAGCTTTATTTTTGTCAATAAGGGAGAAGACTGCATTTGGAAAATTGAAAAGTGCTTTTTTGTTTTTTGAAGCAAAGTGAATTTCATTTATAACTAGTATTTGTCTCAACACCTTGTAAGAAAATATAAAGGGTGTAATAAATTTGGGTAGCTAGTAGGGTTTCCCTTCAAAACCATAAATCCTAATTATGGAGTAATCAGGGTACAAGAAACAATAGTCAATACTATCCTCTTGGGTGAGCCTTAAAAATCTCCTTTACTCTTATGATATCCTATCAGGGGCCTCCCCTAACATTTTAAATCTCAATTAGAAGGAGAACAGATGGATACTTACATGCCACCCAAAGAGAAACCGAGTCAAAGGGAAACTCTATTCTATGCAAAAAATTCATCGGAATGGTGGGATCACTATCGGATCTGTGTGAAGGTGATCGAGTTCGCTAGTGAAGGAAATGAAGTGAAAAGGGTGGAAAAATGAAATAAATTGAAAATGTTGTGTTAAATTTGATTAGTGCTCGTCATAGTTTAATTTAATGAACTTAAATTAACCTCAAAAAAATCAAACGTTGTCCCATCCGGTCGTCCCACCCATCAGGCCCGGCGACTACCGTTAACTTCTGCCTCCCTCAAAACGGGAAACTAATGGACAAATCTCATTGAATAGGAAACGGTTCATTAACACACACGCTTGTCCCTACCCGATGGGATGACAACCATAGGATTGAGGAGAATAAGACGGTGGGCAGTCATCGGGAATCGTAGGAGTATTTAAACTACACTCTTTCCGTGCCCGATAGCAAATCACGACCGTTGGTTTTACAACCATGATTGGTCTTAAGAAGTGTCTCTAGAAGTGTCTCCTATCAAAGCTATGAGAGATTTGTGAGAGGATATGAAGAGATGTTAATTGTTAAATGTTAACACATGGTTGCAACTGCAGGAGATATTTGTGGACCTAGGAGGGATTTGTGGATCGACATTTCTGAATTAGTTATTTTAGTTTTTCTATAAATGGGAGTGCTTTCTCCATTCAATGGGTGTGTTAGGTTTGGGAATGCTAAAGTTATGTTTATGCTTAATGTGTTAATAATTCTAAAGATTGACTATGTTTAATATGCTTCATGTATGAATATTATTGATGTTATGAATATAACTATATGGATATGGTTAAGCTTTCATGATGAGATATGGTGTTCGATCAAATGGATTCCTGAACTTTCCACCTCTCATGCACTTTAGGATGACCACCTGATGAGTATGAGTGTATTTTAATGTTTCATTTTTGCAATATAGATTAGTTTTTTTAATGCTCATTTTTTGCAATGTTTATTTTAAGTCTTTTGATTAGATGCATTGTTTACATTCTTTTGTGCTCATTCCATTTATGTTCTTTTGCAGATCAAACATTTGAATAAAATAAAAAACAACCAAAAAAATTTACTTTATTGCTTTCATTTCTTAGATTCATTGTTTTCCAATTTAGGTTAAAGATTCATTGCTTTGCTTTTCAATTTGCTTATTTTTAGATTCATCGATAATCATGAACGATTCTAATTTGACAATGCACACATCAGTAACTTCAATTGATCTCTCACTGCTTTCATAATAGGTTTCCTTTAAATTTCACAGCGTAAGAATTCAATGCTTTCTTAGTATAAGATTTGTTGCTTTCTAGATTAAATTTAATTTCAAGTCATTATAATAGATTTACTTTCTTGTTGATAAGATAGATTTACTTTCATGTCACTAGAATAAATTTATTTTCATGTCATTAGAGTAAAGTTTACTCTCATGTCAATTGTCATTTCAATTTCATAGATTAAAATATTGTTTTCCAAGTTTTGAAATTGATACTTTTGAAAAAGAAAGTGTGTGCATACTCATCTTAGACATTTTTCATGAATATATTTTATTTGAATCTTGCAATCATTTCCATAAATTAACTTCCTTTTAGATTAAGAGTTAATTGCCTAGCATATATTGTGCAAGTGTACTTCACAAGTATATGAACCTAGATTGACATTTAATGCAACTAATTTAACTCACAATTAAATTATCCAACATTTTGGCACCATTGTTGGGAAAGTATACATAGGCATTAATTTTCAATCTAGAATAGCTTTTTAGTTTTCAATCTCATTTTTAGCTGCATATGTAAAGCATGATAAATAGGATGCATGAATTTCAATCAATTTTTGTACTATAAGAGTTTCAATGTAATCCATTTGTGGACATGAGATCTAGAATGATGATCAAGCATTTATTGGAGAGCAAGGACTACATTAAAGATTGGTTTCAAACAATGACTACACTGCAACATTCTTCCATTTTTTTTAAAATCCTCGTACCAAATCCAAATCTACAGTGGATCTCTCATATCCTGGTGCACATTGTGGTATATTTTTCAAATTTGGATGTGAGTGTATTAGAGATTTTGATCCGTACATGGTTTCATTAGAAATACTCCTTCACTTGACAAAATCTCTTCTTTTTCAAAATAGAGTAGAATAGAATAGGGAAATAAAACCAAGCTCGATAATGCTAATGTTTTGAAGTTTTTGTTTTCAACATTTGATTTCATTTATTTACTTGGAAATTCTCATTTGGTGGTACAGTAAGAGCCACCTCGTTCACTAACTATTGGCAGGATAATATACAAGAGAAACGATGTGCATGAAGGAGGAAGACAAGTAGAGTTTTGAAAGCTAAAATTTGAGATTTGAGATCAAATCTTCTTACTTTGTTTTTCAAATTTCATATTTCAAATGAATAAACAATTTTTATATTCTTGAATATCCTCTCTTCTTGCGCCTTGTTGCGACCTGGAAAATCAGAGAAAAAAATAGATAAATTAGCTTTGAAAATTCAAATTTTAATGTCCAACATTTGTCTCAAATTTTGCTAAAATAATTTATTTTTTCTAAAAAATGAATTTTTTCTTTTCATAAATTTCTAAAATAAAATACTTTATTTTTAAATAAAACTTAAAAAACAATTAAAATCAAAATATAATAAAACAAACAAAGATAAATAACAAAATAAAAGATAAATAACAACTAAACCTAAATAGAATATAAAAACAAAAACAAATAAAAAAATTAATAAAACAAAGAAACAACGACAAGCATGTGTGAAATAAAACCAAACAAGCATATATATATATTTACAATAAAAAAAGCAAGTGTGAAATAAAACGAAACAAATCCCCATAGGCTCTGATAAAAAAGCATGCATTAATAACACTGGCACTGAGAAAGATTCTGGGTTGCTGTGAAAACGAAGAATGCGAACAGGTCTCGATTTCAGCTTTCTCTGTTGTTCAAGCTTCGACGTTCATTAACCTGCAGTTAAAAACATGTAAGTCAAATTCCATTGGAGCCCTATTCAGCCAAAATTTTGGAGCAATGATAAAATGTTAGGCAGGTTAAAATGACAGAAGGTTGCATTTTTTTGGGCAACGGAACGAGTTTTAATTGAAATGAACATTTAGGTTGCTTTTTACCAATTTGACACATTGTTTTAATGCTTAGAGGGTTGAAAATCAGGGGGAAATTTTGGCGCGATTTAATTTACTTCTTGTTTATATTAAAGTTTTAATTCATTTATTTAGTTCGTTGTTATGATTTGGTTTTAGTTCGTTGTTATGATTTGGTTTTTTTGTCTTGTTTTAAAGATGACTATATTGGTTGGTTCTAAAATGTTGACGATTTGTTTTATTATGTGATTTTTATCACAAGATTTATTTTCATATAATATTATGGATCACAGAGGGCTGAATTAAAAAAAAAAAATGTTTTTCTCAATCTTATATTATATGTGAAGGTTATGTTGTAACAATAAAGTATTGTGGTTGTAATAATGAGGTCATGTTAGTTTGAATGGCCAAAATTCATTAATTGTTTAACACTTTGACAGTGAAACCTTTTGACAATTTCAATGCCATGTGTTGACTTAGGATTGGTCCATGTGGAAGTTTGCTATTGGCTCACCTATAAGCCCACATCACATGCGATGTTAGTGGTCCAGTGAGTGCTACATCATCCTACCACATCAGTGGTACAGTGAACAACACAATTAGCATGTCATGTCATCTTCCCAATTAGCATTGACCAAATCAACTACCACGTCACTTTGCCAACTTAGCAGTCCACGTTATCGCTTTATCATCGCCCTACTAGCAGTACAGTCTACATGGAACTTTATAGTGTTGCAATGCGGCACTTTCTAGTGCTACCATGTGGCACCCCTGCTGCATTTTTTATAGTTTTGCAAAAACTTCAAACGAGCATAACTCTCTCATACGACGTCCATTTGAGGCGATTCAAGCGATGTTGGAAATATCTCAACGAACTCTATGTGAGAGGATAGTTTTCATCAACATTTGAAATAATAATAAAAATGGTCATTTTTTTATGGATTTGTAGTAATTGGACTTGAAAAATCATCAAATCATTAAAAACATATTCTTAATGTGAATTTTCTTTACCCTGGTTTTTGAATCACTCAAATTAGATATCAAACAAAGAAATTATCAACCAAACATCGACAGGTAGTCTAAGGTGCACAACTTCCCAACAAGTAAAAGTGCATTTCATTTTTATTTATCTTCCTTGAATTTGTTTTATTAGCACTATTTATGAATTTGTTGCATATATATCGTATCAAGAGAGACTGATCATACTTCTCCCTTGAAAATCTTACATTTTATTGCAGATTAGTGCTAAGTTTTTGTAGGTTCCAAGATGATCAAAGAAGATCAATCTATGCACAAGTGGTTTTAAAAAATGGACTTATTTTTAGAAGAAGCATGTTTCAATGGAATCACGAAGAAATTAAGTGCAAGTCCATGTCAGATCACACCCCTCATGACATTATTATCAAAGAAAGCCTCTCAGATACCAATTTTACTATTGCTATTCATTCATTTTCATCATGAAGAAATTAAGTGCAGGTCCATGTCAAATCACATCCATCATGTCATTGTTATCAAAGAAAGCCTCTCAAATACCAATTTTACTATTGCTATTCATTCATTTTCCTCTTTCTAGGCTTATAGTCCATCCATGAATTTTCATTTTTCTACTTCTAGAGCATGACTTCAAAACCATATTTCATTTGCATGTTTCATATTTTCCTACCTCTACATTCGCCCCCTAACCCATGAATAAATTCATTCAACTCACTTACAATGTTGAGTTATCTCATTGCTCTCTTTATTTTTTCCAAATAAATCCTACTTGATAAGTGAAAATATTTCATCTATGGTCCTCTACATTATTACTTTATACTCACATTATATGATGAAGGATTCATTAAGGTCTTCCTTCTAACGAGTCTTGACCCATTGGCTTCAACACATTATCTGCGTTCGAGACTAGAGTTATTTTTAGTACCTTGAGGCTTGCATGCTTTAATGGTTAGTGCTCTCACCAATAAACAATGAGAATACATCAATGTCCCATGTTTGTTGGATCTTCTAGGTGACTAGTAAGATGTACTTCGACATCTTGACTCTCATTGACATTAATGGTGAGTAGTCTCGTGTTGGTTAACAACATTCATTAATGGCTGGTAATCCAACAATTTACTTTTGTGTTCGACATCAACAAATTCTAGTCACATAGATAAGAATTATGCCACGATGAAGATATGAACAAAGATTATAGGATTACAGCAGCTTGCAACAATGCTCCAATAAATCAAGATTCAATTTCAGAGTTCAGTAGTAGTAGCTTAGCTCTAGCAATAAGAAGGCACAAAGATTCCAATTTCATATTTCATCCACTATTCATACAACCAATGTAAAAATTAGGTTGTAGATTTGAAATTGCTCATGAAGATTTAATCAAAATCACAAGACACAAACCTATTCTATTTCTCTAAGGACATTAATTCACAATTTAGAACAAAAATCTCATACATGCAAGAAGAAATAACACACACACAACAAGTATTTTTATCCGGGGAAAGAAATTTTCTAAAAAACCCAATGCCTGCTTGCATTAATCAAATGAATGGATATGTATTACAATTGCTTTACTCAATTGAGCAACTTTTTATTAAGATAGTGAAAAGTTACATGTGCACATGCCATGAGGCATTCAACCTGTTAGTCAAAAATGTGGCACTCAAAAAACCGAGCACTAAATAAACAAGTACAGTCATTTATTATTCGTTCTCTTTCTCTTTTTTAATAATTTCACAAGGACGTCTTCTTCCCCTTCAGTTGTTATGGGCTTTGTATGACTTGCTCCCAACCTGGTCATATGTCAATGTTGTTGCAAGGTGGGTGGAGCATCAACTGCAATAATAAAGAAATTTTAAATTCATTTTTATAGTTATTATTATTACAAATGTTTTATTAACAAAAAGAGTAGAAGAGTGTTCTTTACTTTCTTTGGTAGTGGAGGGAAGCAAAGTACTTTTGGACGTGGCCATATGTTCCTCCTCTTTTTTGACCTTATCATGTACATGCTCTGGTGTAGAAACAAGAAAGATTATAATTAATAGGCCATTTTCATTTAAATATTTCCAATTGTAATCCATACTAAAATATATATATATATAACACATGAAATACCTCTAATACCGAGCTGAACATTAGTTTCAAGAGAAACTCCACCGTCACTAGGTTCATGTGTTGTATCTACATTACTTGTCTGCTTTTTACAATCAATAACGTTATTTTATGGCCAAAAATAATAACCGATAGATTGTACAAGT
The DNA here is from genome assembly GCA_000404065.3 of Pinus taeda. Taxonomy (NCBI): domain Eukaryota; kingdom Viridiplantae; phylum Streptophyta; class Pinopsida; order Pinales; family Pinaceae; genus Pinus; species Pinus taeda. Next base: position 30,193 of record APFE030847945.1, on the reverse strand, counting down.
AATAATTTATAAATGTTTTTCGTTTATTTTATTTACCTGAGTGTCACCCAGTTAGGTGTTGGAAGATCGTGAAGACGCCAAGATTGTCCTATGTTCAACCACAACTTAATAGTTGTTCTTGTAAGAAAGCTTGAAGTCTTAGTCTTTGGGAGCCTAGCTGAATTGTGACCCCTATAATTTTGCATGAGAACATGAAATTTTCATGTTTTTTGATATTAAATTAAAATTGTTAAGAATTTATAATTTGGATGCAAATTATTTTTTGTATACTTACAATTTTTGTGGTCAGTTTTGAGTAACCACCCAGGGCAAGATGATGTTGCCCATTTTTATTTATTCTGTACTTCATGGCTTTGGATGTATCTGGAAGCCTATATTGAAAATATTGAAAAAGTTAACTAGATTTCACAATGATGACAATCATCATAATTACATTATTAAAAGTGTCTCATACCTTCTTGGTCCGGGTGGTGTCTTCCCTTCTTTTTGAATCCCCTTCAACTTTGCATCTTCCATGAGGGCTTTTCACTCCCTCTCTGTGATCGTTTGAGGGTGATCATACTCAGGGTTCTTTTGCAAATGAACCTTATAATGGTCCTGTGGATGTTTTAAATGTAAGCTTGCCTTCGAGGTGTGACTCTAGTTTTGTTGAAGGTACCCTCACTGAATAGGCCAACCATCTTGTTCTTAAGTTCATCCTTCAGCTTGGAACTCTGGGATTTCCAGTTTGTGTGAATGGTGGGCCCAAAGATTTCTAAGTTTAGGTCATACATGCACCTATAGAATACATCGTTTCTTGCAAAACAATATTGTCATTAGTTTAAAATAATCACAGACTATACATAAATTTCAAATATATTGTACTTAATATTTAAAACACTTCTTAAATACCTAGAAGTTTCTCTAATTTCATGGGGACATGGTCATCATATACCAAAAACGTAATCGGTATTGTTTTCATGCTAGTAACACGGGAAGATCCAAGAAATATCACTTCAAAATGTGCGATGGGATCATGCTTTGCATCCACATCATCATGTGCAAATCCTGGTGTATGTTGTTCAGGGGTGCATATCCTATCTTGTGTGGTTCAGCGGGTGTACTGGTCTTAGTGATTGGTGTGTCACTCACAGTGAAAGCATCAACATTGCTACCAACACCGGCCCCCATAGCCGCACCATTAGGATCGTACTCCCTAAAAAACTCTTGTAAAATAAATAGTTTTTTGTATAAAGGATGAGATAATTAAAATCATAAATAAATAAATGAGTTAATTAAATGAGTTTCTTACCCCATAGTGATAAATTGTGTCCATCACGGTTTTGATTTCGCCTTTTATATCTTGTCTACGACTGAATCAGAATTAAAGAATTGAGTTTCTTGTTTAATTTGATTTGAAGCTTCCTTATTGTTTGGATCGAATAGGTGGAAAAAAAAAAATTGCTTCTTCATTAAGCACTTCCTCAGGAGTATCCATGGACTACTCTGAGGCTAGTGCCTTCCCCGTGTCACCTTGTTGATCAAATAAGTGTAATTTGTAATTTTTTTCCACCGTCCTCAACTATAAACATTCAAATATTTAACATGTGTTAACAAAATATCTTTGATTAAATAACTCTAATGTGTGATTTAGATAACATATGATAGTAAATAACTAAAAGAAAATGAGCGCATGCAATAAATAAGAAAAATTATAAACTGACAAGGAAAATGTTCATGTTTCAATCGAAATCTCCAATACGAGTACTTACAGAGAACATTACAACAAGTGTAACTACTTCTATAAAAACAAGCAAGCGGAGTGATCAACATTTGCATCAATAATATATATATTGAATCAAACAAAATCGCTTCAACACTTTCACGAGTTAAATTGAATAGTCAATATAATTCGATACAGATTATTGAATCATAAACACAATAGGTCGACGTAACTACAACAGAAAATTAACACATAGTAGTTAAGGATTAGATTGATTAACAACCAAACTCAGAATTTCAGAGTCGAGATCATGAAACTCTAGCCTGTGAATGCAAAACGATTACCTTAAGCACCCCAACTTCAATAGTATGATATCAAAGATCAAGATGAATAAGTAAAACAATGTTATCTAAATCAAGAATCAAGTTCTTGATTCAAAATACCATTATCTGCATAACACGAAATAAAAGAAAATTCATAGGATATTAATAAAAACATAAAAAATGCATAAAGAGTTATCAAATCAAAGGATGGATTTGTGTATCAAGTACATTCAGATCTTATAGTCTTGAAATTAAATCCTTTTGTTACTGACCCCCTCAAAAATGAGAAACAAGGCCATTTATAGAGTTTTCAAAAATAACTGTTGAAAAGTAAATGCTTTGTAAAATAAATAGACCCTTAACTAATTAAAATAACTTGTTTTAAATATAATCTCATGAACACCTCTTTATTTTCCCAGATGACTTAGTCACGTTTAGCTTCTTTGATGTTGTAGTTAGTTACGCATCTTGGGCCCTACACATATCATTAGAGAAATTTTGACGTCTAAAATGGGCCTCAAAACAAAAATGTACAACTAAAATCAACTTTATAAGAACCAATAGGATTCAATATGATGATCTCAACCATGGGGGATGATTAACCATTTTTGGAGTAAAACAACTAAAAGATTAAAAAATAAAAAACTAATTTTTAAACTCTTATTTTCAACTTATCTCCCTATGGTTTTACTAAAATTTTGAGCAGGAGCACTCATTAGATGCGTAATTTAATTTCTCAACCAAGTAATACCCATGTTGCATTTGATAGACTCTGCTACACGAAAAATGAGAAATACATGAAAAATGTGATTGCAATCACGTTTTTTCATGTATTTCTCATTTTTCGTGTCGCATGCTTCATCGAAAATATGCAACATGGGTACTGCTTGGATGAGGAATTAAATTATGCATCCAACAGGTGCTCCTACTTGAAATTTGAGTAAAATCATAGGGATATAAGTTGAAAAAATAGTTTTTTCTTCTTTTTCTTTTCCCTCTAAAATTTGATGATGTAATCTAATCTTATTTTATTATTTCCACTCTTATTTTATAATATTCCTTAGGATGCCCATTTCATACCTCAAAATTTCTCTAATGTGGGTCTAGGTATGATAGTACTATCAATGTCTCCTTCATAATCCTCCAGCTCTTTGGTCACTGATTGCATAGGCAAATCACTTGGGTAGTGGACGCAGACTGCTCTAAAACATTATGTCAATTCAAGTGCTTTCTGACTTTGGAAATTTTATCCCATTCTGGTGGTAGTAACCATGGTAGTCTTTTATATTTGGTATCTAACACTATCAATTGTGATTTAAGTTGGTAACATGTTGTAAGGAGGATTTATATTACCTTTTCAGTTACTGCAGATGTGTTGAAATCTCTATATAAGGCATTTATTACCAGATGAGGTGATATGGCGTCTTCACTCATGATAGAAAGGAATATAAGGTCTTGTTGAAAATCCTTTAGTTTATCTAGGAACTCTGCCACTGATATCAACTAGTTATCATTTTTCCGAAAGGATGGGACTCTGAATCTTCTTAGGTAGTTCCATTCAAATTTGAAAAGGTTGATGACTTCATTGGCTTTCTCGAACTCCTCCTTCATCTGAAAGAGGTGACTTTGTTTTTCTTTAATCATAAACAGAGAAAAAACACAACTATCCCTATTTGGTAAGTTGATATCTGCAAGTGTTTCATCTTCAAGTGTGTTGATGAAATCCACAAGTTGATCGGTGTCCTTTAATCTCTCCTCAAGTAATGGGGTGATACTTTTAATGTCCAAATTATCGTTTTTGATAACTACTTTCTCACAGTCTGACAAGATCATAACATAGGAACAAATGGTTGAGATATTTTGATTTATTCTTCTCCATATATCCTCTTTAACTTGAATCAAGACATGTCTACCTACAGATGTTATCTTAATGACATCATGTAAGGATGTGATTTCTCTTTGTTTATCCTTGGGAGTATTTTGTATTTCTTCAATCATTTCATTTTTTATTTGCATTTCTTTGGTGCATCTTTTCTCGACTTGCTATTTTTCAAGTTGTAAGTCACTTAACCTTTTCTCTAACTATGAGGACTTGAGTTGGAGAAGCTAGAAGTTCTCTGAGTTCACAGTTTCTGGCATAGCCAAAGCTTTGTCTACAACTTCTTTATATTCTTCAATTGTATCAAGATATTTCTATTCCATAGCCTCATACTCCTCCCTCCATGTTTTCATTTGATCCTCTTGTTTTTGAGCTCTTGGTCCTTTGATTCTAGGGAATTTTGCATCACTTGTACTTGTTTCTTCCTTTCAAATGTCATCAACAAGATACTTGTGTCATAGTCTCGGATCTTCACTATAGCCTTGAGACTCATCTATTTATCTTTTCCTTCCAGTAATATTTTAAAATAACTAGAGTATGTTAGCTTCCCAGCATGCTTAATTATGGCGTCTTCTAGTTCCTTGTAATATTCCTAATTAGCTATGGCTAATTGGAATATTCGATTTTGTTCGATTTTGGCCTTCTATAGTTATTTGTAAATAAAAAGTGAGGAAGGGGGAACATAGCTCACTTTAGAATAAAAAGTCACTTCCTAGGTAGCACAACGTTGTGACTTAAGGGGGAACCAAGGGGCCCAAAGGGAGACGTAAAAATGGGGCCCACACAGACACGTGGAGGGACTGCGCAGGAGGGAAGGAACACATGGCAAGAAGGGGATCACACAGGAGAAAGTGAGCCTAGGGATTGTGAGAGGCAGAGGCTATAAAATAGAGAGGAACCCCCTCATTTGGGATCATTCTGGTTATGAGCATTTGTGATAGTCATTTCAACTTAGAGCACGCTGGCTGTTTAGCTAGTCTGCAGCACTGCTTAATGCATTGAGTGTCTCCGTTCGAAGATCTCACCCTTAGCCCCAGGGGACTTTGAGTGCTTGCTCGGGTAAGGTATTTCCATTGGCATTCCAGTAGTAGATTCATCAGAATTTCAGTAGCAGTTTCATTAGCGTCTTTGAGGAACTTCGCAGAACCCCAAGGGGGTGATTTTCGAGGGTCGGCCATTTCAGAAAAGCTTTCTGGGTTTTTTTGGGTTTTTTTAGTAGAGTCCGATTCCAAAGATTCAACCTTTTCTGAGGAGGGGAGCAGCCCCAAATCCTCATTCGATTTCCAGCAGCACCAGTGGCACGACAGTTTCCCAGCAGCTGGGACACAGATCAGTGTGAGGCCATTCTAGGAAATCTTTCTGGGTTTTCCTGGGTTTCTTGAGTAGAGCCCGAATCCAGAGTTTCAGCTTTTTCCGAGGAGGGGAACATCCCCAAATCATCATTTGTTTTCTAGCAGCACAACAACAACATCCACGCAGAGAGGCCATTCTTGTCATTTTGAACGTATTTCTTCACTTGCCTTGTGCAAGTCGAGGTGCCATCTGTCTAATCACCTCTTGTACTCATTTATTGCTCAGTATAATAAAATGGCTTAGCATTTCTCGCTGCATTTCTTGTGTATCTGCTTATATTTCCGGTTTACATTATTATATGTTGTTCCACTGTTATTTTATCACTTCTGGGTTATTATATCATTTGCACATATTTGGTTGGAGTTTTTGCGGGGGTTTGAGGAATATTTCGGGTTACGAATATTACAGTGGTATCAGAGCATAGATCTGGCTCAGCCTGCGGAGCTAGTAATCTATGACACCAGGGGAAAAACCCTATATCTGTTACAGAGGTCTGAGATACAGAGACACTGGGCGTAGGTTGGAGAATACCTATGGAGAGGGAGATTGTGTTCCTATGGCAGACGCAGAACAAGAGGAACCTGTGGTAGGCGCAGAACAGAGAAAGGCAGTAGTGGACGCAGAGCAGATGGCAGACGAGGACGGGAAGAGATTTGCAGATATGCTCCTCAAATTAGTGGAGGATTTGTCGAGACAGATTGAGGTGATGGGGCAGAGATTCACGGCAGTAGAGGCTAGACAGCGGGAGAGCCCACGAGTTTTTTAGATCAGTGAGGGATCAGGTGCATCCCATCACTTGCCAAAGCAGCGTGAAACTGCACAACAGGGGGCCTTACATGCCCCTACAAGCTCTACCATTCCCACCTTCTTAGGAGCAGACACGGGGGTCGCAGCTCAGCAGGAGGCAGAGCCCGAGCATATGGGTGATTATTTTGCAGAGTACCAGGCCTATGGGCAGGAGTTCAGGGAAGCCCTCTCATTCAGAGATCTTGTTCAGCTCCAGTGGGATAGCAGACCCCGCGATCATCACAGAGGGTACCGGCATTACTATGATGGCGACACCCACCATGTAGCGAGCAGATTCCACTTGCCTATGTTTGATGGCTCATCAAACAGTTCGACAAAGTCTTGGGTGGAGAAGCTGGACATTTATTTCCAGCTTAACCAGATGTCGAACGCGGAGGCCATCAAGGTGGCAACGTTGCATTTGGATGGCGAGGCCCAAGATTGGTGGTTTCATGGGATGGTTACATTGGGGCACTCCACAATGACGTCATATGCCGAGTTTACCAGGAGACTGATGGAGTGATTTGATCAGAGGGATCCAAAGTAGCATTTTGTTGAGTTGACGAGGATCAAACAGACAGGGAGCCCAGAGACCTACATTGCAGATTTATTGAGGGTCTCCGTGATGGTGCCATAACTCTCCACGACACGGAGGGTCTATATGTATGTTGAGGGGTTAGCAGAGCCACTTCGGTCTATTCTGATCCACTAGACCAGCAACGCTCCAGGATGCTATCAACAAGACTTGGGACTTACAGGATGTCTTACCCATGACTCAGACATCTTACCCCCAGAGACAGACTTTCCAGTCTAAGGGGAAGGATGTGAGGATTCCACCTCCAAAGGGGAGTCCAAGACGAGTACAGCTTGATGATGATGCCAGGAGGGAGCTAAAGAAGAAGTATTTGTGCTTCACTTGTCAGGAGCCATGGGCACCAGGACATAGATGTGCTGCTAGTAAAGAACATTTTATTGAGGTCTTCCCCGAGAGCAATGGAGAAGAGGATGACGAGGAGGATGTGGAGGCAGGAGATAGCCATGCCATACAGGGACCTTTGCCACCTCCACCACCACCAGCAAGTGGTGCATCTTTTGCACCCACCGGAGGGGCCTTTGCAGCGTTGCGGGGAGTTCCCAAGTATCTGACGCTACACATATGAGGGACAGTACGTGGCCAGCGTGTATCAGTTTTGGTTGACAGTGGGGCAACCCACAACTTCATCGATGCCTAGATGGTTGAGCGGGGAGGTATACAGACAGAGAGCTTCAATGGGTTTTCAGTCTTGGTCCCAGGAGATCAGACCATGATGTGTGCTCGTTATGTTCTAGAGCTTTTAGTGACGATGGGCACCTACACATTGACTGACCACTTTTTCATGGTCGATATTTCGGACACCAACATGATACTGGGTGTTCAGTGGCTTATCACTCTAGGGAAGGTCATGATAGATTGGAAGACCCTAGAGATGGAGTGGGATGATGAGAAGACCGGGAGGCATGAGAAGATACGGGGATAGCACACATATCCGCCTTAGACTGTTTCAGCTCATCGGATGGAGGCAGTCTTCCGAAAGGGAGACATAAAGTGGGCAGTGGAGCTGTGTGCATCAGAGGCAGGGACTACAGGGTGGACGGTACATCCGGAGATACAGTCCATCCTTGACCGGTATGCCATAGTGTTTGGGGAGATTCCGCCAGGAAAGCCACCAGACCGGGGGTTTGAGCACACTATCGAGCTTGAGCAGGGCATCCAGGCAGTGATCACCACCCCCTATAGGCACCCCAAGGTCTATCGAGATGAGATTGAGCAAGCTATCCAGGAGTTGCTGGCTCTTGGGGACATTCGACCGAGCACGAGTCCTTTTGCTTCTTCTGTGGTGTTGGTGAAGAAGAAGGACGATACATTGAGGATGTGCATCAACTACAGTGTGAGCACTGATCACAACAGCCTCAAGTTCTTTTTGGCGCAAAAGTAGCTACATGAGAGGCAGCAGAAGTGGATCAGTAAGATCCAAGCATATGACTTTGACATTGAGTATGTCAAGGGTAAGAACAACGTGGTAGCAGATGCCCTTTCACGTAGACCAGCCACGTTGTCTCTTATGAGCTTGGATATAGATTGGAGGGCTCGACTCTTAGTAGAGTACTCCAATGACAGATTTGTATGTGAGGTCCTGGATGGGCAGGTGGCAGATGACAGGTACAGGGTGGTCGATGAGATCATCTATTATAGGGACCGGATCTTCTTGACTGAGGGATCTCAGCTCAAGAAGAAGATACTCTAGACATCACATGATTCCCCATTGGCAAGACATCAAGGTTTTACCAAAACCTACAGGGCCATTAGGGAGAGGTTCTCATGGAAGGGCCTCAAAGAGGACGTACTCCAACACATCCGGGAGTGCGATGTTTGCTAGAGGAACAAGGGAGAGATGAGCCATCCCGCAGGATTATTGCAACCTCTTCCCATTCCGGAGGGGAAATGGGAGAGTATTTCGATGGATTTCATCACAGGGTTGCCCATGGTGCAGGGCAAGGATTGTATCTTTGTCGTCGTTGATCGACTGACAAAGTACGCACATTTCTTTGCCATATCCGCACACTATACAATAGAACAGGTGGCCAAGCTGTTCTTCAAGGATATCTTCAGGCTACATGGTCTTCCTAAGACCATCATCAGTGATAGGGACAGTCGTTTCATGGGCGGGTTTTGGCAGGAGCTTTTCCGATTGGTGGGGACGGAGTTGACACCGAGTACCAGCTATCACCCACAGACGGACGGACAGATGGAGATAGTTAACAAGTGGCTGGAGGGCTACTTGCGTAACTATGTCAGTGGGCAGCAGCGAGCATGGCTGAAGTGGTTGCATCTGGGGGAGTACTTCTACAATACTTCGCATCACATGTCCATTGGTATGTCACCATTCTATGCCTTATATGGGTATCATCCTTTATCTTTTTTCGACGTGATTTTTGGTGATAGCAGGGCTCCTAGAGCCAATATTTGAATCCAAGAGAGTCAAGATATCCTCCGAGCTCTCAAGGATAACATGGCTACAACGTAGAATCAGTAGGAGTTGTATGCCGACAGGGGTCAGGTGGAGAGGTAGTTCGAAGTAGGGGACATGGTCTACCTACGATTACAGCCATACCGACAGTCATCACTGAAGCAGAAGGGGGCTGAGAAGCTCAAGCCCCGCTTTTATGGGTCATACAGGGTGATACGCAGGATTGGATAGGTTGCATATGAGTTAGAGGTGCCCCAAGGCAACAAGATTCATAACATTTTTCATGTATCATGCCTGAAAAAGGCATTGGGGCAGCAGGTGACCATGACGGATGAGCTACCACCCATGGATGATGAGGGGCATTTAGTATTGCAGCCAGAGGCTATCATTGACTCTAGGGAGAGACAGTTACGGAGCAGGACGGTCCGAGAATTCTTGGTGAGGTGGAAGAATTTGCCGGATGAGGATGCCACTTGGGAGAGTGAGGAGATCTTACAGCATCCATCACTTCAGTTGCTTGAGGACAAGCAACATTTTGTTGGGGGAGACTGTGATATTCCTAATTAGCTATAGCTAATTGGAATATTTGATTTTGTTCGATTTTTGCCTTCTATAGTTATTTGTAAATAAAAAGTGAGGAAGGGGGAACATAACTCACTTTAGAATAAAAAGTCACTTCCTAGGTAGC